>WEIU01024399.1:225054-242732 GCA_013389925.1 Aegithalos caudatus
GGGGGGAGGGAAATGTTTGCAGATATACCCATATCTTTTGAAGTAAAATCAGTGTAATGGTTTTGGTAGCATGAAGATTTATTAGGGTTGAAAAGACCAGCATGTAGGTATTCATGTAAATACTTCACATCTCTGTCTCTGCATTGTTTGTTTGTGTGTTTTATGCTGGTTTTATTTTCCCAGTTTGCAGCAATAAGTTGTAGAAAAACCCTTCTCTTCTCCCTGGGATTTTGGGTGAGTGAAGACCATACTATTGGGATAGGCTGCTCTCTAATGTGAGAGATGAGCATGTGCTCTACTCACAATGAACATGGCACATATTCCCTGCATGACTGCTCCAAAGTGATTCTCAGGAAAGAGAACTCCTTGTAATAATGTTCAATGTTGGACATGACTTGTTTCCTCTGAAGAAATTTATTTTGGAATAGACATCCTAGGTCATAAGTTATCCTTGATGTGAATGCACTCCCTCAAAGGCTGTAAGTAAAATCTCCTTGAATGATTTTCAAAACTTACGGCATTTAGGATTGGCATTTGATGCTCAGAAGGACTACACATGGAACTAGAACACATGTGAGCAACCAACAGAGATACTCTTAAAAATGAGTCCCACTGAACTGGCCCCATTGAAATGGCCACAGCAACATCTGTGTATCACTTAACACAATGGGGGTTTGAAGCATTTTTATTAAGTGTTTATCAAAACATCATACAGACCATCTGCATCATGCTGTCACCTATTCTGTATTTGTGATCAAAAAGGTGTACCTAATACTGAACCTCTCATTTCTTCCTTCAATAATTTTAGGATGGCTAATATTTGTGTTTTGTCTGACCTCAGAGAGCTGTGTTTTTGTAAATTTTTTCTAATGGTCTATACGTTTCTTCATATACATCAGGGGAAGATAAAAACAGTCTATACTTATTCAGCATATTTTGCTTGTGGAGGTACTTTTATGTACCTGTAAGAAGCTTATTTTTGTCCTTACTATTTTGTTTTGCAAAAGCTACCATACAAGACCACCTTAGATTCAGGAGAGAGGGTGTACAAACACACACACACACACACACATGCATATATATATATATATATATATATATACACACACATAATTGTGCATGAACTCTGGTCACAACTAAATTGTAAATAGCTCTTCCATCAGGGAATCCCCCAACTACTCATTACTGTGCATTACAAAAGTAGCAAATGAGTCAGTTTTCCCAGTAAACAGGAGCTGAAAGCAGCAGCAGGGAGGAAAAGCAAAAGCCACAATGAGACTTGTTGTGACAAGACTGTCATTACCTTTTTTGTCTGTCAAGTAGGTATTAATAAAGTTACCTCAGTTTCTGAGTTATTACTTAAGGGACCAGAGGTAAATCAGAGAGGCTACCACTGCTTTTCCATGTGAACAGGGAACTTCGAGAATTTTCTGAGTTGTTGATTCACTATAATGCTCTAGCAGGGAGTTAAAGCTTCATGTGTTGTTTCATCAATAAAAAAGCTGCCACTGGGAGTAAATTATCTGTGGAATCCTCGCCCTGGGAAGCCCTGACCCTTTCTTGGCTGTGTGATGCATCCCATATCTGGGCCTGACACTTATGTAGGGGTAAAAAGGTATCAGCTAGAACTGTTTGAGAAACTGAGTTTTTGATTGCACCCCCCTCCTCCATTTTTTCCAGAAGAATAAAAGATAATCCCAAAGTTTGTTAATGTTTTAAACCCATGACAACCTGAGAACTGAGGAAAATTATATCATTAGGCTGGCAAGGAACGGGAACATGGGAACTGTGTATGGTGGCTGGCAAATATTTTTTAAAACTCTGGTGGAGGAGTGTCAGGGGGAAACAATAAAGTGGGGTAAAGGTGCTTCTTAAGTGACACCTGAGACAACAACTGTGTGTAACAGTTGTGATAATGGATGGGAGGAGAAGAAATCGGAGAGAAGGGAATGGGGGGAGAAGGGGGAGAAGCAATAATCCTTTGCTGTTTCAAGTGAGAGTTTGGACATGGGAGGGGGTGCCTGTTCTTCAGTTTTCCTGAACTATATGTCTAATGTACATGTACATAAGGTCTACCAGTCTGTCCCTTATTGCCTGAAGACCTGACCAATGGTTAGCAATCATAATGCAGTGTTTCAAAAAGTAGGAGTAAGGAGTTCATACTAAAAGTGAAAACAAGAATTCATACTTCCCTTAGAGAAGTGCAGAGAATTGTACTCATTATAAAAAAAACTAAATGGGAGGCTGCAGCCTTCAAGAGGCTTGTGTGCAGAAACAACTTGTGTTTTGTTGAAGCTGACTTTTAAAGCACCTTAATTAGAATGAGAAGTGCTTTTGTGTCTTGCGGTCAAGCAGTTGATCTGATGCAGCTGCAGACACTGAAGAATGAACTGCAGCAAAGCCAGCATCAAACCAGGCGCGAGCCGAAGTGAGAGCCTCTCCAAGTTAAGGAAATTGTTTTAAAACTCACCCGTGATCGAGCGGTGCATGTCACATGAATAATGTTGTCTGTTTGTCTGTCTGTCTGTGGTCAGACTGGTGACTGCCCGCTCCCTGCTCCTCCGGCTGCCTGCAGCGGCTCAGTCGGAGCGTGTGCCGGGCACGGCGCTGCTGCCCTGGTTTGGGCAGCAGCGACAGCAGCAGGGACCGTCAGGCAGACCCCGCGGGGGCAGAACTCAGAGCTTTGGCAGAAAAATGAACAAGGCGCTCATTTTGAATAAATTGGCTGCAAATCCCACTTATTTTTGATCCACGCTTTCTCTTAATATTTTGCGAGTCTGCTCAGGATCTGAGGTTTCAACAGAAAGTGGTGCTGTGGGGGAGGATTCTTCATTTATCAGCCTGTTTTACAATCTTCTGCTTCAATTCCAAGGCAGACAGATTGATGGAATAACTATGGTATGGTGGTGCCACAGTTGTAGAAGTGTGTGATTTTTTCGAGTTTGGTGTGGTTTTGTTTTCACACACTGGCTTTTTTTTTTTTTTTTGTTGAAGTAACTCTCTTTTTCCTAATACCTCCAGCCACAAAGTAGTTTCATCTCAGCAGATGTCTTAAGCATAGTTCAGCTGCATCAGCAGATATTCCGGCAATGGTATTGCTCCCCTGTGACTCTCAAGACGGATTTTATTTTATTTTATTTTATTTTTTTATTTAAGTGCTGGCAACATGGTTTATTTATAACAAGGAACATATTTCAAGAGCATTTTCTACATCCATATCTATTTCTTCAATCTTTATTACAGTAAATAGAACGTAGTGTTCACATTTAGATTTTTCTTTTTCTCCTCCTCCCTGTACTTTCTACTCTTCAAACATCAGAGTGGCTAAGAAATGCTTGGTTAAAGTGCTGTTTGACCAGTGTTATAGTCTAGAGCAGACTCAGCAGCACTAGACAAACATTTTCTTTACAGCATTAGTTCTTTCACCTACAAGATATATCAAGCTAAAAATTTGTAACACTGCTTTTTTTCCCCTCGTGTGTGTTTCAATCTTTCTGACATCTGGAAAAAGTGTTTTTTGACTTGGTCCTTCCTGCATAACTTCTGTTTAAACTTGATTCACAAGAAAGATATAGTGTTTTCCTAGGGTCTGGGTGATTAAGTTAATTTCTCCTTTTGCCTGGCAGTGCTACAACTCTTTGGTAGAAGGAGCCCCAAAAGAACTACTCTGGGAATTGTCACATTTTATGATGTATGAGATTCTTTTTCTTTTTAATTTTACCACAAGAAGAGAAAGAGCATTCTCCCATCTGCACAGATCTCCTCAGCCCTGCTGAAGGTCAAGAATCAGAGCTGCTTAACCATTAAAATGAAAGACCAAAATCCTGCAGAGTCCTCTCAGGAAAAGCTCCTGTCTCCTTTCATAGGTGCTCTGCTTCATGAAATATTGAAGATCAAATGCTTAACAGCTGAATTTTGAATGAAGAGGCTTTTCTAGGTCCCCACTCCATGGCCTAGGAGTGGGACAGGGTCCTTTTCCCAAAACCGGGACTAGAGCACTACTGATGCAACGACAGGGGTGTGATAACAGCTGTCACATTTTTGTCTCCTGTTAATGGGAGAATTTTTTTTTTTTCAAATTTTGTGATTCTCACACTTGCAGGTGTACTGGCTGGATCCCTTCCCCATTTCCTCCAGATGCCACACCTGAGTAGGAACACAGCAAAGGCCAGTCCATTCTGTGCTCCCAAAAGACCAACTAGTCTTTGCTATAAGTTCATGTCAGATTAACACCACTGCTCAGGGAGCTAAGGTAAGACCTTTATACTTGAACTTTCCACTGGCATTAAATGACCAGGATGAAAGCCTTCCAGCTGCTCCACCTTAACCGTAGGCAAAGATGATTAAGCTAAATGAAATTTGTCTGTGAGATAATTTGTGTTGGTAGTGAGGTCCAGTGGGATCCTGTCTACTTAGAGCTGCTGAATGGGGCTCTATATCTCCAACCCCTTAGGCTATGGAAAGTGATTGCACATAGCACTGAACTGTTAACAGAGTCCTTAGCGTGGGTTTGGCCTTCCTCAGCTTTCTGTCTCTGGCTCCTAGGTCCAGAATTAGTGCAGTAGATGAGAAACTCCAAATTAACAACTTGGTAATGGCTACCCAGTTTTGGAGAGTAAGTGAAGTTGGTCATACAGATGTGGGCTGCTTGCAGCTTGCTATCCTCAGAGACAGAACTATAACTTAGCGTGTTTAATTGACTACTGTATTTATCAGTATAGGCTTCAGCGCTCCTTACTATTTCTGTTATGGATATAGAAAACCATGAAGGAAGAAGCTATGAATACTCCAGAAACCTGCTTTAAGGTCTTCCTCACCATCCCTTGCTTAAAGGAATACTCCCTTACTGTGTTCATCTAAAGGTGAGACTGTTTAAAATGCTAGTAACAAGCATGAAGTTCTTCTCTTCCTGCCCTCAGCACTAGATCCTGTCGTGATTAGTCAAACCATTTAAAGAACATTTTCCATTTCTTTTTTCCATCTGCCCTACCTTGCCCTGACCTCAAATTAGTTAAATGAAACAGTGACCTTCCTGAATCTACCTCCTCTTTCTTTGCTGTAGTCCCAGGCTCTGTTTTGTCAGACTTAGAACTTCGTTAGAAGGATTAACTATCTATCTCCATTTCTGCTTTTAAACCATCCCATGGCAGCCCTGCTTTGCAGCCCCTGTCATTCATAACTGTCTTGTATTTTCACAGAGGCACACTGCAGATTGTACCAACGAAAAAAAGTAAAAACTGCTCCTCCCTGTTATTCATAATCACAAAACATGGTCTGACCATTCAGCTGTGAAAATCTTCAGAGCAGAGCTGTTTTCATTCCTGATAGTGTTACTTCTGCAATGCAGAAACAATCAAAAGCCTTTTCTTCATGCAGTTATATAATATGTGAGACACACCTGTTTGTAAATAGTACTGAAATGTGTAATAGTTTGCTCACCCTTTGTAATCTCCTTGTGGCCATAGGTTAGGAGAAAGGTGTGGTTACATGATATCTTCACTGGTGATTTTCATTATGGACATATGGGCTGTGTTTGGGCTGTCAGCATAAAGCTCCTGCCCTGGTACTATCGTGACTCTTCTGGGAAGGATCATATAGCCTTAAAGCCTTTCCAGGCTGACATGGTAACTTCAGGAACAGATGAGGAACCTGGGAGCTGTCTGCACTTCAGGTAGAGATGGCACTGTCAACCCTGGCTGGAGATTAAGTGCCTCCCAGTGAGCAATGCTGGGATTTCTGCAGCTTGGCAGGTTGATGGGGGCTCCTCAGCTTCAGACCTTCAGGTCCTTCAGTGCCATAGTGCAGGTGGGGCCACTTGGGATCATGATCATGGTGTTTACCTCACCAGATTGAAGGCGAGAGACACAAAGCAATGGTGAAAACTGAGCTGGAGGTGGCAGCAGACCCTTATCATGAAAAAGGAGGCACATGGTTCCAAACTGGGGTTTTTAGATTTTCTGTTTCCAAAGCATCCAAGGTGCCATTTCTCAGTAGAAGCACTATTGCTTCAAATAATTTTCCTGCCACCTTGATTATATAGGCCTGACATCCAAAGCCATGTTTTTGCCAACCTATGCACACAAAGCTTCCTCTGATCCTATGAAATTCTCTCTGGAGTCTCAGAGTTTCCATATTCAGCCTCCTCCCCCTTTAGCACTTTGTGCTTTGTAGTACCCTCAGTCTATTGAGCTTTGGGGTAGATCAACATCTCAGCCTTGTCATATAAGTCCATCAGAGAACCAATCCACTTTCCTTGCTCTTCTGAAATCAGGGAGCCAAATTTGTGTTGTTAATATTTCGCCAAGTACTGGTAGAATTGCCACCTACCTTTGTGCCTCAAGCATAGAGTTTATACTTAAACTGAGATGTCTGTGTAATTTTACATGTTGAAAATGGCAGACCCATTCCCCCATTTCAAACTTGATCGTGACTTTCTCCAACTTTTAAAACCATTTTCCCACTTAATATGTTCAGGTGTGTATGTAGTGGGAGAGGGGAATTTTAACACAGTGACATGTTATACCACAGTAACAGAGAATTTCAGCATGTTGTATAATACTGCGTTTTCATCCTTTCTCCCTACCATCCTTGCAAAGATGTAGATTTCATTTTACATTTAGAAACAAAATCCAGGCTAAATAAACATGGCTCAGCTGTGTCTGTCTAGGATCACAACTGAAGTTACTTTTTAGTTTATTTAACCGAGAAGGCTTTAAAGCCTTTATAATAGATACTTGAAAAGAAAAAGAAATAAAAAGTTGCAAAGAAAAGTTACTGACATGATAATTAAATAAAGAATTCCTAACTAGCAATATTGAACTTTTTTGTTTTGTTCTGCTGAACAAAACAAGTTTCCGAAAGTCATGTGGAATAAGTTATTTTGTTATTTATTTTATAAGTTATTTTTCTTATTTTGAAGATCTTCTGGCAAAAAATCCCATATATTGCTCTCAGTTCAGCCTAATAACTCATCTTCTTAGGAGACCAGCTGTTCTAGAGGGTATCCACACCCTGGTGTCATTTGTTCAGTGGCTCCCAGAAAGCTACAAGTGAGCCGTGGTGAAGACTGAGAGCTAGAGCCCTGCCTCTGGCAACTGGTGAGGTTTGTTGACAAATGGCAGTGCCCTGGAAGAGGATATTTCAGGTGAGTGCAAGAAAACCAGATAATGCCTGACCTATAGCAAGATTACTGCCACCTTGGTAAATTTTAGGTGAATTAAATCTGTGATTCCCTAGAGTCTCTCTCTCAGCAGGTTCCTTGTTGAGCCATCTCCAGTTTGGTCCCTGACAGCCTCTGGATGCTGACAGAACCAACAGCCTGGGCTGCATCCTTTTCCTAACTATCAGAGAAGTATTTTTCATAGTTACCTGAAGGGTGTGGTTGCAGAGTCATACTCCCTGCACAAAGAACATGAGACAGGAATATGCTCACCATCACCTTCCTCAGTTAAAAAAAGCCCCGAGAGGAAATCTTCAATGTCTTTACATATTAGGTTGTGAGTTAGGTGCTATGACTAAGGAGTAGGTAAACTGGGTACTCCACCCTTGTCAGCCTGGGGACATTCAAATCCACATTCACTTCTGAACTGGGAAATACCTTGAGTCATGCCCATGAAAATAAGGTCCTGCAGGAGGGTTCTTCCAACCTTTCCTACTGAATTGGTGTTATGATGTTCGCATATAATGTGGGATTCGTGTGGCTTGAATGAAAACCAAGATGGGAGATGATTCAGGCTGCTCAGGGTCAGGCTTTTCATCTGGTGTGGCACACCCCAGGGCTGGTCTTCTGCTTTCCAAGTGAATGCATAGTCACGAGGATACTCTTAAAAAATTACTTTCCATATAAAATACTGAGATTATTAAAAGAGTGATCCTAGGCCTGCTTTCCAAGGTGATTTTGAGAGATCCCATGGGGCCCTGCAAGAGCTGAGTAGCTGGAGGCACCTTCTGCATTTGTTGCAGAAATCCCAAAGTTATATGGAAGTCCAAACACATTGCTGTGGGTCGTGGTTTCTATTGATCATAGTGGAATGCAAGGTTTGGGGTTTTCAGGAGTATTTTTAGATTATTTTTCTGAAGCTACAACTGTGCCCTAGATAAACTAATCTGGGTAGTGGGTTATGTTCTGGTGACCAACATCCCTTAAGACCAATCCTTGACTCAACATGGCCTTCAAAGCGTGCCTTTGAGCAGCTGTGTGAATCCCACTGCTGAAGGCAATGTGTGGTGCCATCCTCTTTTCTGAGCCAGACAAGTGTCCAGCATTGTCATTGCCTGGTAACTAATGCATACAGTTTTGACTTTACACAATGCAGTGCAATATGTTTGGCTCCACAATTTGAAAAGGGTCTGCCCTTTGTCTCTCTTTATCAGTATTATCTGACATTGAGTTATGAGCTGCTAATGACCCAGAGATAATGAAAGTCATGTCTCAGAAAGCTCACAGTTTGAAACACTGATGCAAGAAGACAGGGGAACCACTCAAGAAATCCAGTGGGAAGAATAATCTGTGCCTTTGAGCATAATATATGTTTTAATTACTGTTTGTTTGGCACTCTGGTGGGGAATATGCAAGAAAAAAGCTTTTAGAAGAGTTTTCAATGGGTTGACGGCAGTGGTTTGATTTTCTCAGCTGAATTCCCCTTCTTCCCTCAGTTTTTCATCTCAGACTACTGGCACTTTGATAAGTGTTGATGGAAAACACTGTCTTTTATGCCTAATGTGGGTGTGAGTAGAGGGGAGAGTATATTGAAAGTTCTGCATGCTAGTGCCAGAAATGCCTGTGGTTCCCACACTCGAAGGAGCAGAACAACTGTTCCTCCCAGGAGGCCCAGCAGTGTCAGAAGGTGCAAAGCAAAGGGTGGGCTGTAGCCCAAGCTTCTGTCTCTTCCCTAATTATGACTAATTTGGAAATTCAAGCAAGGTCATGTAAATTAGGAGCTTAATGCCCTAGCATTGCCTTCTGAAGAAATTTCTGAGGTGTCTTTACATTGGTTTTGCAGACTTTGCTTGGACCAGTCTCCTGTTGGAGCCTGTTGGGCACTTTTTCTCCTCAGCTGTAATGATTTCTGTCTTATTCAAGATTTACACTGGTATGATCTGGATGAGAATCTGGTGCAAGTATCCTGTAGATATGCCAAGAAAGGAGGCAGTTGTATGTGAACACATTCATTATGCATATTATCCCAGAGAGGCAAGCCCCTGTCTCCACTTGCCACTTCAAAAGAGTAGAGTGGGTCTGTTAAGTGAAAAATAAAATCCACAAGACGCCTTGAGGGAGAATAGTTGAGATTTCATTGATTTGTACAGACAGCAATGGAGACAGAAATCTCACACTTGATTTTAAGTTCACATGGCACCCTTTTCGCAAGTACACTGTTGTATCCGAGTCTGAAATCTTCAGCTAAAACACTCTGCAGCCCAGCAATGAAGCTCCATGATCTACACAATATGCCTTTGCTTTTGTTTTTCTAAGTCAAGAATATGCAGCTGATGAAAGACTGTCACAGATTCCCTGCAGAGTGCTCGAAGTCTGAATCTCTCTCTCATGCCACCAGAATGAATCAGTCTGCAGACAGCAGTTTTTAGCAAAGATGCTTTATTACCAGGGCTGTAGCTCCAACTAGAGCAAGGGAACTCATTACTTTTAGAAAATTATTCTGATGTTTGAAGTTCTTTTTCAGCTCCAAACTGGAGAAACTGCAAAGCTCCACTTTTTTTTTTTTTTTTTTTTTTTTTTTTTTTTTTTTAATGAGAAAGAATGCACTAGATCTCTTTAATTAGACAGAGGTAGAAATGTATTAATTACCAGAGGACAGCTCTCCATCTTCAAGTAACAGTACAGATGGACTGACCTGAGCTCCCTGCGGTAATAAAGCATCCTGGCATGTTGACTAACAGTCCTAGCTCCTGCTGGGATGAAAAGAATATGTGGGTATTTCCAAACCTTCATGATCATGAAGTACCACGAACAGGAAAGAAATGCTGTACACCTTTGGAATGCTTATTTTCCAGCTATACACAAGGTTTCTATAGAATTTTACTGAGTTGCACATGAAAAGTAATTGCCTGTTCCATTTTCCTCTCTGCTTCCACACCATCCTCATTTAGCAGCAGCTGTCTAAAGGATGGAGGCTGTAGACAATTTTAGAACATTGTTACTCCTATTTTGAGTGGTTTAACTTTTAAGCATTATTTGCTGAGTCCAGGAATTTGTGAGAAGCATGGTTGCTAAAAATCATGCTGAAACTGGAGTAGAGGAAGGTGATAACCAGAACAGACTGATTTTTAAGTGGGATTGTGAATTAACTTATTCAGCTGGTCTGCCACTCTGCTGTTATCTTTATCAGCTGTTGTCATTCACCCATCTGTTACAAATGCCTAAATAAATTGAATGGAGGAAAACATTGGACATCACAAATATTGACTAGAATTCAAAGTAGGTGGGAATAGTTCCAGTGCCTATGGCTTGAATGCAGAACAATCAATTGTTTAAGATAGAAGTAAAAGCATGAACACAGAAAAGCTGTTCTGGAGCTGATGGGTAATTATTGACTGCAGGACTTGCTAAAGCATCGAAACTTTATGGTTAAAAGAAGATTGTGCATCTGTGAGTTGAATTCGTATTTTTCTTACTCTAAACACTGCAAGAAGCTTTGAAAAGACCCTAGGTAGTTCTTAGCCCTGATAATTTTTATTTTCAGATTTGACTGAAATCAAATCAAATTTCAGGTGAAGAGCAGCTAAAAAAAGTGTCCTTCCATTGACTAAGGTGATTTAGTCAGAAAAGGGGAGTAATACTAACCTCGGTCTTCAACTCCCAGATTTTCTCTATCTGCTTGAACTGTCCACTACTTTACTGTTTTGAGCAGTTACATGAAAATTGCACAACAGGCAGCATCTTAAATTGTGTGAGCAAATGTCTTCCTTCTACTAAAATGGCACCTTTTTATGTGCTTGCATTGTATCAGTGGTAGTTCTTAGAGTAAGGAGATTATGTATGTGGTGACACTGTGGGTGGGTGTGTCAATTCTTTTTCTCACTGTCATTATTTCTATTCACAAGCCAAAATAGTCAAGATTTAACAGAGGGTTAAGTATCCAATATTAAAAAAAAAAAAAATCTGCAAAAGATCTGTGAGATGTATGGTGAAAGAGTACAAGGATCCACAGTTACCTGACTTTCACCATGTGCTGTCTTCTCCTTCCAAAAGAAAAGTGTGGCAGACTTCATCACAGGGCACCTGAAGCACTCTTGTGGACTCTGTTGTGGAAAAGTGTTTGACTTCTGACTGACTGACTGGTTGAGCAACAAACGTGGGTGTCCTGGCCAGTCAAACTGTGCTTATGTAGCCCTGATCCCTACAAAGGTCTTGATGTCTCTTGCCCCACCAGCAAACTAGACAAAATTGATAAAAATTTTGCCTAGGAGAATAAGGAATAGAAAGGGCATAAGGATGTTGTGGTAGGGGACTGAGGAGCCCTGCAGTGAGGAGAAATGAGGGAACAGAGGTTATTGTGGTGGGGCTGTAGGTAATACAAGGATGAGTGTATTGTTGTGATTTGTTTGAAGGTGCAGTCAACCATGAAGCATAAATCCTGTGGAAATCACAATTAATTAGTGATGAAGCTGTTAGATTTACTTGTTGATAGTGTGTTGCATTCTTCTATTGAATTCCCTTTGCCACATCAGGAAAGTGCTCTTCTTTTCAGACCAAGTTATATGAAAGGCCATATTTTTTGACCCAAAAAGGTTTACTTAATGGTTTTAAATGATGGATTGCTCTGTATCTTAAGTTAAAGACAGTGGCACTTGAAAAATGTGGTGGTGATGTATGAATGAGAAAAACAAGGCTTAAATCCTGGTCTCATGCCAGATTTGTGTAAGTCAGGCTCTGGTGTATTCTGTTTTATTGTGTTTAAGTATGTGCATAGGACCCATCAATACTGTACTCGGAGCACCTGACTTCTGCAGTCATATTGATCAGTTCATTTGCCTAAATCTGATGTAATAGTAGGAAAAATCAGCAGTGATTTGATTTAAATTGACAGAGATAGTGCAATATATTTAGTGTGGTGATGTCAGAATCGGGTTTGTAGGATTTGGTTTGACCAGTGTGCTCATACAATAACTGGAAAAAGTGCTAACTGTAAAACAATAGGCTCTTATATTTGCTTTTATTTATTTTACTTGAAGTTTTTTTTATATCTGGATCTGAAAGTTGTAGCCTGTGGGAAGCACTGTAGACTCTTCTGGCCTCCATTCATCCCCAGGGCAGGAGCAATGCTGGTGGCTGATATATGAGCTTCTCTATAGCTCTGTAAATGATGGTGGTTTGGTTCCAGAAGATTGTCCTCTCATGGGTTAGGAGGTAAAATTGGTGTAGCCTGGCTTTCTGAGCTGCCTTTAATGCTTAGAACCAGTGGGCAACCTGTTGAAAGGGCAGATAGGCCCCTTTATTTACCCTGCACTTACTTTCTGAAACATCTCAGGTATGGAAACACTTCTTGGCAGAACCTCAGCCATCCTTACTATCCCTTTCTGGCTTTAAATCTGGTGGTTCTTTGAGTTATAAAATAGTGCAGTTTTGAGCTTTGTGGGTTGCAGTTCTGGGTATTTGTGGTGGGGATCATCCACTATGCTTTGCCACTCAGTTGTCATGTTGCAACCATTACTTTTACATTTGAGAAAGTTAGCTGTCCTGTTTGGGAAAAAACCTCCAACCAATCAACCAAGCAAAAAACCCAATTCGTAAAAAGTTGATAACTCAGTTGTTTAAAGCAAATTTTGAAGTGATAGGAGGGAAAATAAAAAGGTAAGAAACTTTCTAAAAGGGTAAATGAAGGAGAAAGAATTAAAACTAACTGCAGGGTGTCCTGCCACTTTTAGATAGGCATATTTACCAGTAAGTTGAAGGAAGGTTTTGACAGCAAAGATAGGACCAAGATTTCTTCCATATTCTGGTTGTAAACAGGTAACCCTCACTTTTTCTTGTGGTGTGGTGTGCCCAGCAGCCTGTAGAAAGTGTTGCCTTGTGTTGTCGTTTGCCTGAGAGCTGTTCTCCTGCCCTGACAAAAACAGTGTTTGTGCAGTGTTATGGTTTATAAACAGAATGTTCTATTTCATGTATAAAATGTGAAATGACTTACCATGAGAGTTTGATTAAAGTAGTTGAAAAGACCAAGAATTGCGTGCATGGAATTAATTTTTCTTTGATATCAAAGACCTTTTGGCTTCGTTTTTTTTGTCAAATTGGAGAACAACTGTGCAGATAAATGACTTTGGTGTCTGCCTCAAACAGCACGTGTGATGTGAGAAGTGCTCAGAGGATTTTGGTTTGCAGACTTAGTTTTTTCATGCCAAGTTGATGCAAGAACACTACAAAATAGTTTATGTAGCATTTGGGCTGATATAGAGCCAGGTGGGGTGTTTGTCCAAAGGCCTGAATGTTTGCAGCCATCCCAAAAAAACACATCTGTAGGTCACTAAAATGTACCCTGTCCTGCCATACAGCTGTTGGATGCTGGTCTGTACCGAGAATTTGCACGTGTGAGTAGTGATGACAATTCTAGCATTAGGTACCTGATAAGTATGCAGCATTGTTGGAACGTGTGCTCACCACAGCTCCCCATGGTGTGCCATGTGCCAGGTATTTCTCACACTGAGCTCACATTAGCTCATGAAGTGATAACCACGGGGGTGCTTGGGGCTGGGAGAAACAAGCTCTGCCCCAGGGTATTGCCACGAGCTTTTGGCAGTCAATAATGGGCACTGCCTGGTCAGTTTGATATCGTGAGTATTACCAAGAGGAGATGGCAAAGGGGTTTAATATTTTTTAATCAGTTGATTAAGCTTCCTTGGACAAACCCCATTTAAAATCATGGAGTTTTTTCAGAACTGCATTTTCAAATATGGTTTATTGTCTGAGAGCTGTCACAAAGTAGCTATAATTAAAACATGTAACTGTAGCCTGCACAATTTTCAAGAATAGCCAAGTAAATTATACCCTTGTCTCTATATGGATTATACCTAATTGTTGAATTTCAGATACGTGACTGGGAATAAAATGTGCCTTTTAGCTTTCTTTTAAGACAGCAAAAAAATGGATTGTAATTCATTTCATTCTTCTACTATGCTCATCTCTTTAGTACTTGAGTGTCTTGTGCTATTACAATCAAAGTAATCTCTGCTGCATGTTTGCTATTTCAGTTTCTTAGGAAGAGAAACAAGCATGAGGAAAAGTCTTGAGTTTCAACTGTATGAAATGTGAGAGTGTTTTTACAGATGCACGCGCACACAACCAATCTGATATATTTAAGTTATTTTACTTAATGCTCACAACATGTCATTGGAAGTAGATATGTATGGTTCAGTTCAACCAACTGATACTCTGAAAATTTGTTTCAGGTTCTCTTATATTTCAGACTTAGTCATCTTACATGGGAGTGTAGCCAAGAGGTCTCATTGCTACATGATGTACTATGAAATCAACACACAGTACAGACTAAACTAAAACTGGTGTTAGATAAACAGATCCAAGCATGGAGTAAGTCTGGATGACCTGAATGGATGTGTCATATATTGCTATGAGTTATTGATGACCTTTCATAATTCACAAGTGGCTCAGGTTCCCTCCACCACTTCTGAGATATGAGATCATTAAAAATGTGTGCAAATAAATAACGTATCTTGAGTCAGCTCATTGTATTTCCTATTGCTCTCCCTTTTCCTCCATGTATGGTATGTATGCACATCATATTTATTTCAAAAACAGTGAAATTCCCACCAGCAGCTGTTGGGAAGAAAGTTATATAGAATAGCTTTATCATTGGAGAGCTATATTTCATAGCTGTGAGGTTACAGTCATAAAACAAAGCCTTTTAATGCTTTAAGAAAAACTTCTGCAGTTATTTAAACCAATAGGGCTATTGTATTTAAATTAACTGAACTTTACAGTTTGGTTGCATCCACTGGATCAAATTTTACCCTGATTTACAAACTGAAATCATTGAAAATCACAAATGGTGTTATTAGTCTCTGCAAAACTGATTCAGCAAATCCTCTGGATATGGTGGAATCACATCAGGGATGATTTGGTCTAGCAACAAAGGTCTTTTGACCCTAAATGTGCTGTAGTGTCAGTTATCATTTGCCAAGTCTTCTTTCTTTTGACTTGGAGTAATGCAACTCTCCCAGCCAAAAGTGAAAATGATCCCAAGTCCATCCCAAGTTAAATCTTTCCATTGAATTCAGTAGGCTTTGGATCAGCTCCTAAGAGCAGCTGCCATCTTGGAGAAAATCTATGTGAAAATTTTCCTTTATTTCGCTATTAATGATCTATGTCTTAAAACTACTTTGTTTTTACATTTTTCCTATACAGTATTTAGATGCTGGTTTTCATTCCTCATTGCTCATGCATCTTTTGCAGTCAGTTTCCATCAGCGGCTTTCTTACTGAGCTAATAAGAAAAATATTGCAGTTTGTAATCTCTTCTTTCATCTTTGTGTTTATTATGTTTTGAGAATGTATGCAGTTCCATGGGTCAGCCATGACTGTGAAACCAGTTTTGTCATATTGCTCAAGGTTCCTGCTTGTAGCCACATAGCCCCTTATTTCGATTTCTGATAGGCACTGCCTGGAGAATGCTGTAGTGAGTGAACCTATAGCAAATGTCTATGGGAGAAGGAAGATGAAGCCTCTAATCTTTGTTTTGATCGTGTATGGCTGTGTCCTGGTAGTTCATTGATTGGTTATTTATTGGTTATTTTATTTATTGGTTATTTCAGCACATGGCAGTAGTCCAATATGCCAGTAGACAATTATAGCAGTGTTGTTAATTAGTCTGGCACCAGCTTAGAAAACCTCTGCATTAACCTGATGCCTGTATCCACAAAATTTGGTTTTAAAACAGCAAAACACTTAAATTACACCCTAAGTGCATGAATCTTATCCTCACTGTTTGTTTTCTATGATATTATTTGAAGTGAGTTTGTGCAATTAGCCAATTAAAGGAAAACTACCAGCATGATAAGAATACGTACCTAAGTGAATCTTGCTGTATGGTCAGAGAGTCATAAAATGGTTTGGGTTGGGAGGGACACTAAAGATCACCTAGTTCCAACCCCACTGCCACGGGCAGGGACACTTCCACTAGATCAGGTCACTCACTGCCCTGTCCAACCTAGTTTATGATTCTTCATTCTAGGTCTGAACATTTTGTTCCCTCCACTGAACATCTTATTGGGGAACTTCTTTTTTTCCAGTGAAAAGCCATTTTCATAGTCCAAAGCATTCAGGGTGAGGAAGCCCAGAAGCAGAGAGATACTGGTGGTTTCTGTACAGCACAGCATATTTAGCCCAACCAGCAGTGCTTTGCTGCAATGTGTAAGGGATTACTTAATTTCCTTCAAGACAGCTGTTCAGTGGAAACTCTTGGAGGATGAGTTTGGATGATAGAGAGAGAGAGAAAAAAAAAAAAGTGATTGAATTCCAGCTAAGAGAGCATAGAGTATCTGGATGATGGTTCCCTCTCTGTAATGAAGCAATGCTGGCATTTGTAGAAACTATCCAAGATTATAGCTGAGGTAATTGAGATTATATCTATGCAATCACTAAAGATTCACTTTCCACATCTCCCAAAGTGATCAGAAAACGTGATACTTCCCAAAACTGCCACTGAAGTCACTTGCTGTTAGATTACAGTGGCTGCATTCTTCAAATTGAAGTGCCCTCCCTTTAAATATGACTTTTTAGGAGCTTCCCAAAACATGAGTCATTTCTTCACAGACAGTTTTTCAAAAATTGTTGCCTCTGTGTTAGCAGATGCCTTTCTTTCTGCTAAATAAGCCAAAGATTCAGTTAACTGTACTAACTGTGCTGAGTAAATCACCCTTTGGCCCCTGAGTGCAGCAACATTTCCACTATAGCCATGAAGTAATTGATGGAGTAGCACAGGAAAGCTTACATTCTTGCTGTTTGGCAAGATCATAAAATAAAAAGTGTATTATTTCTTAATGGACTTAGGAGAGATGAGTAATTTAAATGCGGTAAACATGTGAGAGCAGCAGTCACCTTTTCCTTGGAGAGTAGAGGAAAACATTGCTTTAAAAACTTGTCTAAATATCCTCCTACATGAACTGAAAAATTCTTTCTAATCTGTCTAAGAAACTGTAACAAATCGTTTTTGTTCAAGTTAACCAGGTGCAGTACAACCCAGAGAGGTCCTGGTCACACTTCCACCAGCAGAAATCAGCACAGAGTTTTTCAATGGACTCTAATGAGGTTTGTTGTGTTATTCAATGCTGCTTTGAGAATAATGGGCAAGCTGGTAACCAAAAACTTCTCTGATTCATTACAACAAGGACAGACTTACTCATTGGAGGAGTGCACAGATGATTAGTTTCTGCAAAATTTGATGAAAATGAAAAATTTGTCCAAGGTCTCTTTGATGTGAACAGGGAAATTCACCTGTAGTGCTGGGTTCATTCCTGGGCTCCTCAGAACGAGAGANATTTGATGAAAATGAAAAATTTGTCCAAGGTCTCTTTGATGTGAACAGGGAAATTCACCTGTAGTGCTGGGTTCATTCCTGGGCTCCTCAGAACACACCAAAAAAGGGCCTCAAAAATGTTTAAGAGACCAGAGGACCTCTCCTGTAAGGAGGAGAGGAGAGGAGAGGA
>WEIU01024399.1:242764-274517 GCA_013389925.1 Aegithalos caudatus
GAGGAGAGGAGAGGAGAGGAGAGGAGAGGAGAGAGCTCAGAGGCCTTATCAGTGTGTCTAAATACTTGAAGGGTAAAGAGGACACAGCCAGGCTCTTTCTAGTGGTGCCTAGAGACAGTACCAGAGGCCACAGGCCCAAACTAAAACACACAGAAGGTTCTCTCTGAACATCAGAAATCAGGATTGTTTACTGTGAGGGTGACCAATCACTGGCACAGGTTGTGCAGGGAGGTTGTGGATTGTCTTTCCTTGGTGGCAGTAAGAAGCTGACTGGATGTGGTCCTGGCCAGCCTGCTCCAGGCTTCTTTACCAGGTGGGTCAGACCAGATGAGCTCCAAAGGTCCCTTCCAACCTCAACCATTCTGTGATTCTGCGATGAATGGAAGAGAATTAAGATTGCAGCTGAGAAGAGCACATGTAGCCTCAAGAGATCGTTCCATTGATTGTGACTTCAAATCACAATGAGACAGGTAATAAAATATACAGCAGGGGGGAAGGATAAAGAAACCTAGTAAAGACTACTCAGAAACTGTTATATTCAGTAAGTGTGTTTTACTGGTATTGGTGTGGAATTAGTGTAAACTGGGTGAACTTCTGTGTGTCCTGTGAATTAGCCATTGAGGTTAAAGAAAAGAAAATGAAAGCTTTCCCTCCTTTTTTTTTTTTTTTTTTTTTTTTTTTTTTTTTTTTTTTTTCCTTTTCTTTTTGAGGAGAAATGGTTCCCTTCCATATCTATAAGGTAAATAAAATCCTCATCCTTATCTTTTTAAGAATGCAAGATTAAAAACCTAGGAAACAATCCGCTATGAATTGTGAACAGGCACACAATTAGTGGAAATTCAAGATCAAGGCAATGAATTCCTTTATAAAGTGCTTCTCTAAAAAAATTAAGTGTTGCTAATTTTTAAGAATTTCATCATATGGTTATTTTAAGGTTAAGACAAACAGCTTAAGAAGTATGAACTAGGTCTTAGCAAGCTAAAGGACTTACAGACCACAAGCAGTTACTCTTTAGAAACCTAAAAGCACTGAGAAATGACTGGAATGAAAAGAGAAGAACACAAACAGTCCTCAAAAAAGAGAATATTTTTAGTAATTACCATTTTTTAAGTACTTTAATCCAAGACTCAACATCTGATAAGGAAAACAATCTTTGAACATCTAGAAGAGAGTAAAATTATGGTCAATAACCTGCACTGTTTTGTCAAGACTAAATGTTGCCAGACAAACCATTTTTATAGCCTAGACTAATTAGTGGAAGAAGAAAATGAGGTAAATGTTATACTGAAGGTCAGAGTCTCAGCTGGAGAAAGGAAACATAACCATATTGACTTCATCATACTTATTAAAGCAAGCTGAAGAACAGCATTTATACTTCAGAACTGCATTTCTCTAAGTCAATGGAGTTTTACCCTGAAAATGGAAACAAATTTTTAAAAAACATTTCATGTAACCTGAAATCTGGCTAAATGTCCACAAAACTGAACAATTTGGAATGCCTTTAGGTATTGCAAAGATTTTTTCTAAAATATATCTTAATTACTGGCTTTCTTAATAATCCAGGGAAAGTCCAAATTTTATTAATGCAGCCTAGTACATGTAAACACTTGGAAAAAAAAATAATAAACAACATACACGGAGTTAGGGAGAAAAGCTGGGTAACAATACAAATATGATATTTTTAAGGATAGAAGTTCAAAAATACTGATAGAATGAAGAAGAAACATAACAGCAGTAGTCAATTTTTACTGCTTAAACATCTAAGCCCAGTTTTGGTTTGTGTTTTTTTTTTGTCATAAATTCTGTGTCTTCTATGTATGTATTTTCATTTGAATTAAGTAAGCTCTGTGGAAAGGATTTCCACTCTTTTCATTATATTATTATCTACTAAAAGAGGTACTTGGTGTTGATGTTGCATAGTTACTGACATATTTATTAATATCCATACCTAGAAGTATTTTGGTACATAGAATAATAAAAAGAGCAATTTTTTTACTAAGAGAAGAGGTAAGATTTAGATGTGGATGATCAAAGAAAATGAAAGAGGAGTGACACAATACTGGCCAGCCCGATAAGCAATGATTTTGGTGAAAGTGATGTGGATCTGTTTTTTATTAACTCCATCTTGAGGATATGCCTCTGCTCTCAGATCAGCGTTGGTCAGAATTTACTCCCAAGATGAGATTTTCCAACAATGTCCTGCCTGAGCACTCAGCCATATCTTGGACATTACTTCAGCCCAAGGGCTGGAGATCTGTAGAGGGAAATCCAAGTACAGTCATATTATGTTGAGATGATGCAATCACACAAACTAAATCAGTTTACAGGGTTCCATAGGATCAGGACAATTTAGTTGTATTAGGTTGCTCGAGGTCTTACCAACACTTTGTGCAAGCCCACAAAATAATACAGGTGGAAAAGGTGCAGACTGTGCCAGATATTTCAGAGCTCTCTTGGTTTCTCAGGTAGATGGTATTTTAGATTCCCAGTTACTCCCATAAAACTAATGTTTTTTGATATAGAAAGTGGTTACCTTTTTTGGCAGTACCAATAAGAACACCAGAAGAAGGAATTGCTGTCATTATGTTGTAGGCTAAGCATAAACAAAGAAGGAAGGGCCAGCCTTGTCTGCCCGGATGTTTGTGAGAAAATAAGCAGAAATATTTGCTACTGGAAACTCATGTGTCCAGAGCTGCATAAAGGTTATGTGCAGTACTGCTGTTCACATGCTACAGTTTGTAGTGAGAATGTGGGGCAATTATGAAAGTGAAATTTGCTTCTTCTGCAATGTGTGCAACATTTATTTAAAGTGAATTGTTCCAGGGAACATATTTGCCAAGAAAATCTTTCAGGAGATAATTTAAGGAAAATGAGCACCAAAGAATGGAAATTATGGGATTGAATTTGCTTAATTCAAATGGAAAATATCTTCATGGTTTTTACCCAGCAGGTAATGCATATGTTTATTGCATTATAGAAATTACAGAGCTAGTTAAATTATTTCACTATTTTTGACATTCTGAAGATATTTCCACTCCTTATGATCTGAAATTGATACTTTTCTGCTTATTTTTACAATGTATTTCCAGAGGGTTTTGCCAGAATTTTTATGATTTTTGAAAATTCATGTTTACTAATAATCTATTTTTTTTCCTGAAGGAAGGGAAAATAATGAAAGCAGCAATGTTCAATTACATTTTAAAAATATTGACATAGGCATTTGCCAAAATTTTAATATGAAGTGTTGATACTGCTTGAAACATTCCCCTTGTAAAAGTATAGACCATTTTTTCAACAACATAATGGCACAGGATTTGCTGAGAGCTATCATAAATCATAGAATTGTGGAAAAATTCAGGCTGGATCTCTGGCGGTCTTGTAGTCCAGCCTTCAGCAGAAAGCAAGGCTAGCTTTGAAGTTAGATCAGGTTGCTCAGTCTTGTACAGTTGCATTTTGAGTACCTCTAGGGATGGAGATGTCACGATTTCTGTGGGCAACTTGTGCCAGTGCTCAACCACCATCACTGTAAAAATTTTTCCTTACTTTTGATCAGGGCCCAAATTGGGACACACTATTCCAGATGTATCTTCACAGGTCTTGAGAAGAGAGGACTAACCACTTTCCTCAGAATGCTGCCTACACTTCTGCTAATACAGCTCAGTATGTGCACAGTTCTCATTCCCACAGTTGGGATCAGCAAGATCCATATCCACAAAGCAATACCCCAGCTGGTTGACTCCAGTCTGTGCTGAACATGGTGGGTAGATCCTACCCCGGGCAGGACTTTGCATTCATCTTTATAGCATTTCATGAAGCTTCTTCTGAACCATTTCTCCAGTTCTTCTGGGTCCTTGGGTGACATCCAATGTATCATCCACTCCTCCCAGTTTGGTGTCAGCAAGCAACTTGCTCAGGGCTCATTACATTCCCCTGTCCAGGTTATTGATGAGTTCAACATTTTTTAATCCATGCTGGCTGTTCACATTTGCTGTCTTTCCTTTCACTTGCAGTGAAATGGCCTGCATAAAGACTTGTTCCTTAATCTTTCCAAGAAGCGAGGGAAGAGTGACTATCTTTTAGCTGCCTGGATCCTCTTTGTCGCTTGTCTTAAAAACACTTTTTTCTCTTACTGCAGACCCAGAGAAGCAGTCCTCCCTAAGGACATCTGTCCTCCATGGAGACATTTGGGCAGAAGAATCACATATCATATAAATAATCAAGTCTGTCCTCTCCAACCTAAAAATATTCTGTTTCCTTGGGGGAACAAGGACTTCATGGGGCACAGCCCTTCAGGGTCCCCAGACACATCAGTATTGTCTATTAATCATGAGTTTTTCCTTTTCCTGATGCAGGCTTCTCTGTCTGTGTGCAAATATATGCTGAGGTGTAGGCACAGGCTGAGTTTTGGAGTTGTTTATGAGAGCCTAAACACGTCTGGCACCTTTGCACAGGACAAAGACCTTGTTCACTGAAGCAGACTGTGTAGAGGAAGGACCAAACATTCCTGCTAGGTCTGCTGATCCATGCCCCAAACATGACTATTCCTCAGCATTTCATGTAAGCTTCAAGTCTAGGCCACATTTGAAGAAACATCCAGTGAGAAAGACAGAAATTATGAGGGCAATGGGCTCCCACCCACTGTGAGGGGGGTGGGGTGGAATGGGCAGTTTCTCACTCCTCTACAGTCCAGGGGGATGTGATGGACTGGCTGTGTTGCATGGAGTAGAAGAAAAGGTTGTGGAATTAGTCAGGCTTTGTTTGTTCCATGTGCTCACTGGAAAAGAAATGCTAAAATAACAACTAACGGGTCTAGTAAAAGAAAACATGTTGTTTGCTTTCTCAGAGACTTTAGGTGACTTTAGGCAAAGTCCATGGAGAAGGGTTAGCAATCAGGCTATAAAAATACTACAACTCTAGCTTTACTCAGTGTTTCTCTATGGCTGAACACACTCTCACAGCCGATCTCAGCTGATCCATAAGCTACTCAGATAACAAATATTTTATCTTCCCAGATCAGAATTACAGCAACTCCTCTTTTCATCAAACAACCATTCGGAAATGAAGGGGGCTTTCACATCAGAGGGGTGTTTCTGTGCCATGACATCCTGTCTGGGCTCTGGGAACTCCTGTTTCCCTGTGAAAACGAAGGTGGATGAGTGCTTGCTCCAAACTCACTGCTGACAGCAGGGCTCAGCTTAGCAACTCCCAAGGGAGCCTGAGTAGAAAGTGGCATTACCTCATATGTCACTGTGATATTTTAAAAGGTTGCATAATTACTCTGACTGTTGCACTCGGACTGGGTGACAAGACTATGAAAACTGAAATGTGTTCCAGAAACTGTTTGGATTTTTTTTTTATTTTTTCCTTTCTTTTTCCCCTTGTAGTCTGGGGATACGCTGCAGCCTGAATGGTTACAGTGGGAAGGAAAGTCAGTGAGGAATGGGACAAATAGGCAATTCCAGACCCACTTTTTCTGCTGTTGGTCAGAGGAAGGGCATACAGCCACCTGACTTCCATAACCATAATGGGCCTCACTGATGGTGCCCAGCACAGTGCAGGGGTGTTTTGGCATGACAGCTGTTTCCCAGCTGTGGTGCCACAAAGGAAAGACCGAGCCTTTCCCAAAAGCACTGTGCACCTGAGGAAGCTCCTACCAGACATGTCATGACTAGAGACGGCAGCAAACTTTACCATGTTAGGTAAAGTTTACCCTTTTTGAGGGTAAACACCTACCAATATTTCCCTGAGAAGGCACTTTTGGAGTGTAATGATTTCTGTCCTACCACTGAGGATTGCAGTCTGTGTTTGGAGGAACACAAGGACCACGTCCCACCTGACCTCCACAAGCTTGGTACTTGCCTGGGACATGTCTGACTGAGTGATGGTCCCCAAAATAAATACAGTGAGGTTGCCCTGTGAAAAGCAGAATCAGTTCAGTGCAAAGCAGATGTCCTTGATTTAAAGGGAATAAGAAGAAAAAAGAAGTTTTTTGTTACTTTCATAATAGGTATTTGCATTCAGCCTTTTGACTGTGAACTACATTATCTAATCCAGACTGATCTGTTGGTTTTGGGACCTCACAGAACCATGGTTAAGATGAGCACACACTGAAGCATGTGAGAATCCACTGAGTGGTCTCAGCTTTTGCACAGGGTTTGTAGAGCAGAGATGGAAAATGAGTTTCAAGAAGGGCATTTCTCACAGGCACACAGAAAGCCCTTTAAGTGTGGCCTGTGATCCACACAGAAAAGAGACCACATTAAAAAGGCATTTATACTCCCGAAAGTCTTTTTGACTTCTGACTTCAAAAGACTTCCCTCACAGAACTGTACCTGCAGTAGCTGCCTCCTGATCATATGGTCAAGCATGAGGGAAATTCAGCTGATTTCTCCCTCAGCTATACAATGAAGCGTGTTAAAAAAACATGAAATTGGAAAATCACATTGGGTTTTTAATCTTTTTATGCCCAACAAATGGGTTCTTTATTTTCCACTCTATCTACTAGAAATGCAGACAGTGATGTATGAAATTAAATTGGAAGTTAGTGCTAGTAAGGTTAAGTCTTAAATTTTTTTCCAGGGGTGGGGTGAGCAATTAGGACTCCTTGGTGCCTTATCCAAAGTAAAAAGACAACAGCTGGGATAATTTGGAAAAAAACCCAGTCTGTTTTATCCAGACATCTAAATAAAGTGGAAATGGGTCAAATGAGGATAGCAAGGAGGGATTGGGTAAATAACCAAGTTATAAGTTCGTTGCTGATCTGCAAAGTAATTCAAATAAATAACTAAAATGCAGATTGTGTTCTACTCTCCCAACATCAGAATTTTTAAATTTCCATAGAGAAAAGAGGTTAAAAAAAAAAACAAAACCAAACTTTGGGGTAAAAAGTCATGTAAAGATTGTTGTATTGAGTTCTGAGGTAAAAGGCAAGAAAATTAAATTAATAAAAGTGGCAGCACCTTATACTTCTCTTTGGCTTGAAAGGAGCCCTGGTCACTGGTCTGCCCATGTTGCAAGGAAGTGTACAATGTGCTGCTGCAGGCAGCTCTGCCTCATCCTCTTCTCCCGGCCTTATCCTCACCTTCTGGCAGTGCTCTCCTCCTTGGAGCATCCTGAGCCTCACACATGAGGTACTGGCAGAGCACCGGGAGAAACCGAGAGGGACCAACAACTGGCTAAGTGACTACTGTCCTCCAAAGGGGTAGAGAGCTTTAGTTCAAGCCAATCATTTAAATCAGAAAGGACACTTAACTTGCAGACTCTGCAGCACCATCCACAAGGAATGAGGAGAGCAGAAACACACCAATGCTGACTTATGGCCAGTGGAGTTTTCTGGAATGTGAGTGCAGATCCTTGAGCCACAGGAAGAAATCAAACCTCCATCTTCCATTTTTAGCTGAGAGTATTAATTTTGTGTTATTGGATGGAAAGTTAACTACCACCAATTTTATTTACATGACCTTTATTTACATGACCTCGATTGTAAGTACCCAGAAAGTTTAATATTTCAAAATGTGAAGGGCTTATGCTCAGAAAGTGTCTAAACAAACTGCTTCTGATAGATTAAACACGCCCCCCCGTCTCCTACATGCCCCCCTATCTTCATTTTTTTTGGCAAAACCAGTTTATTGAATTTGTTCAAACTTCAGAGAATGATCAGCCAACCCGAAACGTGTTTTGTGCGTAATGATTTACCAAAAGAAATTTACTGTCTTCTTCCCAGGAGGCATATCATTCATTTAGAAGTTCATGGTAAATTTTCCTTTATTCCTTTCTCTCCATTACAGCAGATTTGGCTTCCTCAGGAGACAGGTGGCTCCCTTTTGGGAGATTGCTAAGAGATTGCTAGCCTCCTGCTTTGGATGGGATCAGCAGACCATCCTTTTTGCTCTGCCTCACATAGAGAAGGACGCTGCTGTCAGCACTGGGGGATTTTGAGTGCAATCAAAGGGAGCCTGAAATCATGAGGGCTGCAAAATCAGTGTCCAGTTGGTGTCTTGCCTGACTTTGCATGCTGTGTTTGCCAGATTTGAAAGCAGGCAAAGGGGATTTGGTTACCTCTGTTTGATTTGCACTTTCCTCAAGCACATTAGGCAGCTGACAGAACCAATTTGGATCCATGGCTCCCTGCCGTGGAAGTTTTAGGGAATGGGCTGAGAAAATACAGAGTGGAGTTGCTCCGGACTCAGTCCTTCTTGATGCTCCTCTAAAACTGTCCTCTAATTAGCCTAAATTAACCCCCTCTGCATGCCACAGCAAACTTTCAGTGTTGTCACAGCACTGATGTAACTGCAGGAGGGTATTTTTCCAGGAGAGTTTGCAATGAAGAAGAATTCAAGAGAGAGAAATGGTGAAAAGTTTCCTGGGTCTCTTCCCTCACAGCTGAAGTGGAGCCCAGGCAAGGGATTAACAGAGGGAGGACAACCTAAGCATAAAATGGAGCGCTGTGGGGTGCCAGGGAAAACACCATCTCCTGATGTGGTAGCTTTCCCATGTCCCATGTAACACAAGGGCAGGGATCTTGCCAGTCACATGCTGAGCACCATATGTGAGCCTGGTTACATTCACTCAGAGTCATTCAGCTGTTGATTGCAGAAAGCCCCCCGGGAAAGTGGGTGGTTATCTTTAAAATGATCTTCATCCAGCAGAGCAAGGCTTTGCTAGTGTGGAACACTCCCATAATTTTGAATCATATCAGGATCTGATTGTGAGTTTAAATATATGTTGTGAACATTCAAGTCCTGTGCAAACAAAGACCAGACAGAGGCCAAGACAAGTTGACGCATGAGCAGCCATGTTGTTCTCTCTCCGGTCCAAGAACTAGATTCCTTCACAAAACCATCTGTATTGCAGTGATAAAAAGACAAATATTTGACATAGTTAAATAGATAATACCCTGATGCCCTAGCAAAAAAAGTGAATTAATAGTTATGAGGAGACTCTATGGCGTGGTTGCTTGCAGCAGCAGTGAGTTGGATGTGGTGCCTTAGGGAGCATCTTCCAGCTTAATTTTATTGTTAGCTGGTACGGATACATGAGTATTCACTACGATTTGGGTTACAATTTTGTTTATAGAAAATATCACCTACCCCTTGCTATATAATGCACTCAGTGTGTTGGAACTATGCTTGAAAAAACAGGTCTGGGTCATAGTGTCTCTCTCTTTTCCATCAGACCGAATTGTCATGCACCTATTCAAACTGACTGGATTAACAATCCCCCCAAAGTCCATGCAGCTACCTGTGGAACAAGCAGTGCTGAGTGCCCTTGGCCCTTAGCTCCCCTGAGACAACACTAAACAGTGCCACAGCTCGGTGGTGGTGGTGATGTAGCGACCACTGACACTGCTGTACTTGCCTGCTGACACCAAGGGCCCACCACAGAAGTCATGCTGGTGTTCACTGGGACGCAAGAGACTGAATAGTGATGAGGCTTTGAATCTCTGCAGGCTCTGTAGTTCATACAATATTAATTAAGAGCTCAGATAGGATAGTTTGCCTCTGTGAGTCCAGTTTAAAAAGTGAAATAGATGGAATGTCTGCAAATTGGCACATCAGAACTCCTACAGCAGCATCCAGAGTCCTTCTCTCTCCTGCAGGATAGCTGGTTCTTATACCATGAACTTGATTTGTTAGCATGTCTGCTATCAAAAGGTCTGTTTCTTATTTTTGTTGAACTATGCCTTAAATGTGTCTTTTTCTGGCTTCTTACGTTCTCATTTCTGTACAGCGGCAGCCAAGCAGGGGCCCAATTCCTGGCCCTGGGATTTATTCCCATTGCTTTGATGGGTTGAGTCTGGTGCAGCCTGTATCACAGAACACCTGGATGGGCTGATTGCAGACATTCACTGGCACTGCAGTCTCAGCTGTGGAAACAATTTTGTTGGCAGTGGAAGCCTGGTTTTGCTGGGGAGGGGCCCATATTTCTAGTTTGAAGTGTGTGAAGCCTCATCAGAGCTCTGCTATCAGACCCGCTGGAACTTTTTCCCCTCGTTTTCTTGGTCCACTTTCTCTCATCCATCCAGATCTTACTTCTGCTTCTCAAAATCCCTAATATATGTTTTCTGACTTCTTTTGCTGTAGTCTCTCCTCTCATTTTTTCTTCATGCATTAGTTCTTCCTTCACTGTGTTTCTCCACTGCCTCCTCCATTTTCTCTACCCTTCCTCTTAATTTCTCAGGACTCTCCTGTTTTTCTCCTCATGTCCACATTTCCATCTTTTCTCCAGAAGATCCATGAATGACAACTTCAGTAATGAAGCATATTCCTTGAAAAGGCCACTCTCTCAGACCTCAGAGCAGCAGAGAGACGCAAGTCCAGATGGCATTGCTGCTGTAAATATTTTATTAACAAGTAATGCTAGGGACCCATGGTGCCAAACATTGTGTAGCTGGGCAGGAAAACACAGCTCTTGTGCCACAAGTCCTCATGTCTTCCACAGGCATAAAGGGGTTACAGCCTCAATCTTACACACCAGAAACCGAGGCATATGGAAAATAAGGATAAATTTACTAAAGTGTTTTGGCACATAAAGTTGTGAACATATTTTTTCTCCCCAGTTGGATATCCTTATGCATGTTAACTGTCTTGATTCCATTCAACCTATCGATTTTAATGGGGTATGGGAACGACACCCATATAGAAAACAGAAAAACTTACTCTTGATGTCCAAGTCAAGAACACTCAGAGAGTTCAAGGCCATCCATTTCTCTCCACAGTTTCAAGGTGGGGAATTAAAACTCACCAGAATTTAAGGCAAGGAGAGAGAATAGTGGGAGAAAAAACAAGGAAACTTTATAGTCTGTGTTCACCACCTGACTCTGGCTCAAGGACCTGGACTGAAACACCTGTTTTCCTGAGGCATGGTGAGAGCCGAAAAATGCAGCAAAGTCCTTGTATTCCGTGATATTCCAGCGCACTGTTTGTGACATTCCATGTCAGCTTCACAGATCTATTGAGACAGAAGACTGTAAAAATCTAAGCATGAATGTCATGATTTGCATTCTTCCTTTTTGTGTCACTGATGTTTAGACTTTAGGCTTGATGTCATCTCCTGGTTAATAGGTTTTGGTGTGCCACAGGCCTTTCTATCAATACATGGTTGTATTGTTTCCTGTGACTTGGAGGTCAGTTGGCCAAGGGATAAGAAGACCTGTTAAGTTTGAGAGCAGTGAAATAGTTATTTTGATAATATTCAACTTGCCTAATACTTAATATGCACAGGTATTGTACTCAGGAATGGAGCAGGGTGGCGAGATGTCCTTTAGCTATAAATTCAGGATGCCTGCAGAACCAGGAAGGCTTTGTATCAGTTTGCATTCAGCTTGGTAATCTTGTATGGGGCCTGTTTGTGTCTCTTGTGCTGAAGGCTGAATGTAAAATGAACATTGTTAGCCAAGAAAGCAAATAAGGGGAACTATTTCCCAAGGCATTTTACTCTGTTTATTTAACGCCTCTGAACAAACCCCTTTCCACATCCCCTGAACCTACTGGCCACCTCAGATAGCTTCATTTCCTGCTGGGTGAGTTTTTTCTAAAATGTTTATTCAGCTCCAGGAAATGATGATTTCCTGAATATTCTGAAACTTCATATTTTTGTTGTATCCTTGTTTATTTAATAGTTTTACTTACTGTGCAAGTGTGCAAGGCACAGCAACACCTCTTGAAATGTAACTGTGAGGACAGAGTGAAAGAGACACATTACAACACAAAACAGAGTGAAACGAAATCTGGTTTTGCTAATTTATACACAAGTGTATTACCATTAGCATGAGCCATTACTCCTTATTTATACTGGTCTTAATGAGTTCAGAAGTAGGTTTTTTAATTTATCCTGCTCCAAGGAAAAGCGCCTAAAAATTCAAGTTAGTGAAGGAGAGTTAATTAAGTTAAAGATTTTGTATTTCACAGTTTACATTAATGTCTTTTATTTAAGCAGCAAACCAACGGAAGAGACTGTATGTTTTCTTCACCCTACATGGGGACTGAAAATAAGGAATGCTTATTTTGTGATGTTGAAGTTAACCTGCTGCCAGCACTCCAGCCTGACATGAATGTCACTACAGAGTGAAATTTGTGAACACTCTTAATGAAAAAGGCCATAATACTTTATGCTCAAGGATGGGAACCAAAATAACTATTCTGAAATGAAAAGAGCTTCTTTAAAGTAAATTAACTGGGATTGGCCCCAGAGGAAATTCAGGAATTGCATAGCCTTGCCATTTACCCTGGACTAAGCTACATGTCCCAGTCATGCTTTCTTTCTCTCCCTTTGTGTCTACTTGTTCTTAACCTTCTTCTGTATCTCCTGGCTGTGACTCCCTTTGGATTTTCCCATCTCCACTGAGTCTGAAAAGAAATGCAATATGAGTATGATGCTTGCCCTATGCTTACCTGGGACTTCCACCCTCACAAAAAACCATATCCTTCAACTTGTGCCCATTTGGTAAGATTTTTGAAGGAAGAAGAGACTGAAAATTGGACTTTCCTTTTCTTAGACAGCCTTTTATCCTTGCTCAGGAAACCAGCCTCTTCCTCTTCCATGATTCCTTTGTTACTACTCCTATACTGTCTGTTAAATACTCTTTTCAGAGTTTCCTTCCTGCCTGCCTTCCTTCCTGCCTTCCTTCCTGCCTTCCTTCCTGCCTTCCTTCCTGCCTTCCTTCCTGCCTGCTTTCCTGCCTTCCTTCTCCACTGTATTTTCCCCAGTTCAGGTGGACACATGCTGATGACTATGTCTCCGTGACCAGGTCACTGCCAAGACAGAACCTTTGTAGCACCAGAACAGGGTCTGCTTTCAGACCAGCCCTTGTGATGCCATGTGATACCACTGCGCCCCTGTCTGACAGGAGTGCTCTTGCTTCTGACACTAAATACTGGATATCCACATTGCTGAGCTGAGGGTGCCATTCCCAACATGTTTCTCCCTCCCTGACTTCATGTTGTGCAACTTTATCAGAAGGATGCAGGACCAGAAGTATCTGATTTTTAAGGAGGCTTGGACTTTTTTTGCCTAATCTCTGATTAATTCACCTTAATTCCTTGTGTGACCTGCTTTCTCCTTCTGCAGGGGGATAATTCCCTCTCTTCCTTCTGTTTAACATGGCTGGACAGACCTCCGACGCTTTTGTCTTTTTCATTCTAGGACTGTTTCTCTTACTGCATTTTCTTCTCCAGCATAAATACCAGACCATCAGGTCCGTCAGTTTCTTCCCCGTCTTTCAGAGAAGGCTGCATCTTTTGAGAGATGTGTTACATTTTAGTTCTCTTTAGACTTGGTGGAGATTTCAGAGGTTATAGGGGACCTAGGGAGAGTGTTTCTTTATCTCCTGCAGAAGTTTATGCTACTTGGCCTCTATTATCACTTTAGCTGCTGGGAGTAATTTGCAGTAACGTGTTTAAACTTGAAATTCCATGAGAAAAATCTACCCCAGGCTACAATTGCATTTGTAAAGTAAGCTGCTAGGTAATAGGAAAGCAAGTGAATCACACAAATAAATAGGTTTAAATCAACTCCAGGTCTTATACTAATGCATGATGACATTTACAGCTGCCTTGGCTTACCCTGCCATCTTCTGGTGATACCTGCCGCAAGATCAAAAGTTAGAGGTGAAACAAGATGAAATACTTTATTACTAAAAACACAAGAGTTGGCTCCAGTCCAACAGAACAGTTTCCTTAAGTAAATATTTTTAATATACAGCACCATATAGGATTCCTACAATAAATGTTAGTATTTTAGACTTTGATTTAACTTCTTTCAATAATGTATTTATTTTACCGGATGACATTTCACTAGGCTAGAGAAACCTCTCTGGCCTGACAATGCCTGCCCTGGCAAAGGCAGATTTAAAAAATGTACCCCGCATTTCTCATTATAAAGCAACCAAAGATATTGAGGCAGACAGGGCCACTGACTGTATTCAAGACTGTACAATTCAGTTGACTGTACTCAATTCAAGACTGTACCTGCTTGGTCTCAAAGTCTTTAGATGCTCAGTTGGGAACTGCTTCTCAGCCATTCAAAACCAACCCCTCTGACACTTCCTACAACAAAACCACCACTCTGAGCTCCAGTTCTCCCACTATGTCTTCCAGCTTAATAGCTTGATTTATTTTCTTTTTTGATGGTTGTATTGGGTTAACATGTTATGGTTTGGGTAGCAAGAGGATTACAGGGGTGACTTCTCTGAAAGCTGTCATATGATTCCCCCATGTCTGACAGAACCAATGCCCTGTAGCTCCAAGATGGACCCACAGCTGGCCACTGGCCAAAGCTGAGACCACCAGGGATAGTGAATTCTCTGGGATAACGGAGTTCACAAGGGGAATGATTATTGTACAAAACCAATTGCAGTGGGAGAGAGGAGTAAGAATGTGTGAGGGAAGCAGTTCTGCAAACACCAAGAGCAGTGAAGAAGGAGGGGCAGAAGGTGCTCCAGGTGCCAGAGCCGAGATTCCCTGGCAGCCCCTGGTGCAGACCATGGTGAGGGAGAATGTTCCTCACAGCCCATGGGGGTCCAAGGGCAGCAGAGATCCACCCACAGCCTGTGGAGAACCCTATGGCAGAGCAGTTGGATGCCCAAAGGAGACTGTCAGCCTGTGGGAAGCCCGTGCTGGAGCAGGTCCCTGGCAGGACTTGTAAGCCCATGAGAGACTTGCTGGAGCAGTCTGTTCCTGAAGGACTGTGCCCTACAGAAGGGACCCATGCTGCAGCAGAGTATGGAGTTCAGCCTGTGGGAAGGACTCACCTTGGAGAAGTTCCTGAAGAACTGTCTCCTGTGGGAAGGACCCACTGGTGTGGACCCTGTTGTAGCAGGGGCTGAGGAGCCCTCTCCCCTGAGGAGCAAGGAGCAGTAGAGACAAATTGTGAGGAACTGAGCACAGTCCCCATTCCTCAACCCCCTGTGCTGCTGGATGGAAGCTCGTAGAGGATTCAGGAGAGAAGCCGAGCTTAGGAAGAAAGGAGGGGTGATAGAAAAGTGTTTTAAGATTTTTTTTCCTCATTACCCTCTTCTGATTGCTAAAAAATGCAATTAATTTTCCCTAGGTGGAGTCTGGTTTGCCTGTGATAGTAATTGGTGATCTCTCCTCGTCCTTAACTCATGAACCTTTTGTTGTATTTCATCTCCCCTGCCCAGCTGAGGAGCAATAGGACAGCTTTGGTGGGCACCTGGCAGCCAGCCAGCATCAACTCACCACACTGGTTTTCCTGATTTTTTCCATTTCTCTTTGTATCTTGCCCAGAATCAGTCTATTTTTTCCACTTGGTTTTGCTCTTTGACCAGCTCCCAGTACTCCTTCTTTACAAAGATCTCAGAACTGGCCATCCCTTAAGGCTGGAACTGAGTTTGAATTTTTTATTTGGATATTTATAGTGCTGCTGGTTTGGAAAGTGCCCCCCTTACCCAGAGAATAATTTGGATATTTTAGTGGAAAACCAAGAAGTATTTGGTGTTTGGCAACAAAAAGATCAGTCATGTCTCAAAACTACAGGCCATTCTTTAATTCTCACCAAAAATGTTAAATTTTTTTTGTCTGAAAATGTTTAGTTGCCATAAACAGAGGGTTGGGTGTTTTTTGGTCTTTCCACAAAATGTTGAAAATTTTCATGGAAAGCAGCTGTTGTGGACTAAAAAAACAAAAAAATCAGAGTAATCATAAAAAACCAAAAAAACCCAAACCAAACCAAACCAAAAAAACCCTAAAAATAAAACACAACCTCTTTTTACTGTTCAGTAGAGAAGTTTGGATGGAAAATTTTGACCGGCCTTACTTTAAGACTTTTTATGGTGCTATGGTGTGAAAGGATTAGACAGGGGCTCTATTGGGCTGCTCCACCTATTTCAGTTTATACTTCATTATGACAGTCTCCTCACTGCCCTCAGGCTTGTAAACCTTTCTCTTCTGATATATACAGTAATTATTCACTTGCTTTAAAATGTTTTACTTGCTTCTACTGTAATTTTTCCCAATAGGTAAATTGATTGTTGTTCATCTGATTTTCTCCTGGCTACCTGACTCTGCTATGACAGATTGCTCTTAAGTGTTGCTTTAGTTTTGTGGCACTAGGTCTTTAGGGCACTTCAGCCTTGCAGACCTTTATGGCTCTTCTGGTGTTCTCCAATGGCACAAGGCTTCCCCATATCTTTGTAGCAGCTTTATCCTGTGACTTGGCAGCACATTCAGACTTCTGTCCTCCTTGGAGCTTCAATACTGAGGAACTTCCATTTTATAGCAAGAATTGTTGTTGTCATTGAGGGTGACCCTATTGGTGTTATTTCATTATTGCTCATCTTCATGGTGTTCAGGTTATCTGCGATTCTGATGATCTCAGCATCCTTCTGCACCAGCTTGTGTCACCGATTTTGCCCTGGGACTACACCCTAAGAGGCACCATGCTTCCTGAGGGCTCCTGCTCCCACAACAGCATTAATTAGGACCCCAGCTATGGCAAACTGTACAGGCTAATTCCAGATGATGATGGCTGCTGGTATCCCACTGGGAAAAGCATTGTGGGGATGCATGACCATGACTGTTAAAGGAGCTTCAGAAAGACAGAGGCAGTTTTTATTTCCTCCAGAATCAGCCAACAACAGTGGTATGTAGAAAGCATTCATGGAATTGTGTTGGTGTAAAAATCATAAGGTAATGTTTTCTTCCTTCAATGCACTGAAGATCTTCAGGGACATGGCAAGTCAGCTTTGCTGATTGGTATCATTATCCCCCAGTGTGTTCACCAAACACAAGACTAATTAGTCTCTAGACTCTGTGTGAAGGCAAACATCTAATTTTTAATTTTGCTTCCTCTAACTCCCGTCTGATCTCTCAGTACCACCTTCAAGCCTTGAAGACATGAAGAAGTCTGCTGTCAGTCTCAAGCTCAGGAGAAGGGGATGCAAGGGATGCAAAAAGGTCCTGATGAACAGAAGCTGTGTTGGAGTGGCAGGTCTGATTCTCCGCTCAGCTGAGAAAGTTCTAATAGTAATTCTTATTCCCAGAAACAAGTGTAAAATCTAATCAAGTCAGGCTGCTTATGCCCTATACTCCATCTGTACTTCTAAGGCAATGAGGAAAGTGTCACTTTTCTCCCCAGGCAGTCAGATCCCTGAGCCCACTGTTGTGGGCAGGGTAATCAACCTATATGGAACATTGATTCAGATAAAAGGGACCACCTCCTGAATGAAACCAGACAAGTGTAGGTTGTGTGGGCTATGTCTCTCTCTCCAGCCTTGCCAGGATCCTTGTGTGTGGACTCGGTCAACAACTGGGCTGAGCAGTGACCCAAAATATTCTTCAGGCAGTGACATTGTGTTCATTGTGGTGCTTGGTCCCACTGTGCCCCCTGGAGCACCCGGTGCTGCAGGAAGGGATGAATTTTGGAGAGGTGATGGTAATATTTGAAATAAGGGTGACCAGATGGTGAGAAGTTTCTAATAATGTAGGACATGCTCTTAGCCAGTGCCTGTACTGGGGAAAAGATACTTTTGGCATCTTTTTCTGAATATTCTTTTCGAAACAGGCAGAGAGGCAGAGTTTGATCCTAGTGACACTGGTGCAAGTCCAAAGTACCAGCCGCGAGTGACTGAATAATGTTGGATTCACTGCAGGGTAATGAGATCAGATCCTGGTCCACAGTGATCACTCTGTTCTGCAGTAGGCATATGTAATTCCTGTGTGAAAACGGTACAGACTGTAGATATAAATGCTGGCCATGATTACTAATGTGTTATACAGGAGATGCAACTGTCTGTGGAATCTCTAGGATTATAAAAGTACAAACCCACCAGATTTCTGTCTAATTTCAGGGGCCATGGTGTATCGTGGGTGGTGAATTGCAGGTGGCTTGCTCGGGTAGCCACAGCAGTATCCTGCTGGAGGCTCTGGCTCTCCTGCACACAGCATGGGGAGCTGGCAGCCTTCCAAAGCATGGAAAAAATTGACACCATTTCATGCTGCAATGCTACAGAAAAAAGGCTGATTAATAAAAGTTCAGTTCCTTACTTTTTTTCCGCCTTACAGTCACCTTGACACCAAAAATTCTCATCAGACTGTTTTCCAGACATCTTGCACTTATTTAGTCATGTTTGATGCATGTGATAGGTAAGTTTGAAATCTTTGGGTGAGGAACAAAATGGTTCAATGAAAGCATACAAGAGATAAGAGCTTGTAAAGACTGCTAGAATGCCAAGGGACAGTATAAGCTTATGATACTTAAAGAAATATTCTTCAAAGGAAATATAAACAGTCTCTCAAAAAAGCAAACTGACTGTGGCTGAAAACAAACCTGTGAAGAGATATATCCACCACACTGCGATGTACTTATCTGAGGGAGGCAGGAGCAAATCACAGTCAGGATGGTAGAGGCTGGAGAGACATTGTTGATTAAGGATCCAAAGTAATTTTTAATTTAAGTTTGGTAATAGATTCTCCTATGCTGTCTTTTTTCATAATTTCCTTCTCTGTGACTCCTAATTAGAGTTTTACATTCTGCTGCAATTAAAAAGAAACGAACCCATAAAAAGATTATTTGAAAAAAATGAAGGGAGGTGTTTCTGAGAAATGCATGATTTTAGTCATAGCTTGTATTCTGAGAAAATCCTTCAACAATTTTGCCTTCCGGCTGTGGATTTCCCTTTCCTGTCTATTCTAAGATCCCCCAATAAATCTCCACTTTCAAGGAAAAAAAAATTCTGTATTTTAGGTGGGCTTGTTTCAAGCAAAAGATGCAGGCAGATTCAAATGATCTCTACGTCTGGCTTCTGCCACACCCTCCCATCCTGTTTCAAAAATAGTTAACAGCAAAATACATAAGTATAGCTGAGACAGTGAGGGATCAGCATCTGAGCCTGGCTTTGGTGTCATGTTGGGGCTAACGATAGAAGTATTCAGAGCTCTCAGTTGTGGTTTGGGGCTGTGGCAGGCACATACCACACTCCTAATGTCTGTTTGATGGCTGGAAAATTATTACTACCTAGAAGATCAAAGACTTGGCTTTAGAAAATAAACAAAGAAATGGAAAATGGTGTTTCTGCAGCACACAGGCATGCTGGGTGGACACAGAAAGGGTTTGGTGAGGACTGAATGAAGTGGGCTGCTTGTTGTCCATGCAGACCCTGCCCATGTGGGTACAGAGGTATAGACAGCATCCAATGGTGGGATGCCATTGCCTCTTTTCTGAGATAGCAGAAGCGGCAGATAGGATTGGGAGGTAGATTTAGCATGGTCCCCGCCAGGCTGAGCTGAGATCTTTGTGTGGAGTGGTTATGTCTAGAAACAGGAAGCTGAGAGACATTTACAGGGCAAATACTTTGAGAACATGCCAGGTTGCACCTGAGGAATGCCCTATGATGAGGACTTGAAATCAAAATATTAACATATAGACAAATAATGAAAAATAAAGAACTTTTCATTTTTTTCCCCTTCTGAAGTAAATTATTATAGGACTTGTATTTAGCAGTCCAGTAACCAAGAGAACTTTTTCAAAATGGGATTTAAACTCCCAGATAAATCTGGTAGAACATTACCCTTCTGAAGTATGCCAGATAGTCCTTGGCATGTTACTCGTTATTTAACACAGCTATTAAATGTGGTTTATCTGTGAAAGGGGAAAGGGAGAGTAATGAGACCAGCAGAAATGATGAATTAACTGACTGTGATTTGGTGCGCTTGAAGAGTGAGCTACCATGGTTAACAGTTTTGGGAAAACAAATGTTAAAGCTGAATCTCTGGGGAGGATAGAGATGTCATGACTCCAGACAAGGGGCTGCAATGGCTTCTTTTCATGGGAATAGGAAAAATACTTTTTATAGGACTCCTGAGAGTGGTGCTGTAGGACTCGGGGCTTTAGGGTACCTGTGGTACTATCTTGTGATCCTACAGTCACATATTGCACACTCTCAAGACATCTCTCTGAGACTAGGCATGATATCTTGGCAAGCTGCTTAGCATGTTCTTTCTAAATGTGGACTCAGCTTTTTCCAAAGTTTCTTGAGATTTCTTAGTAACTCATGTTGACGGAGAATCAGAGCACTTGGACACACTTGAAAAAGACCGAAGAACATAGTATTGGACTGAAGAAAGTTAACTTTGTTAAACAAATTTAATTTGAATGAAATAGACTTTCGAGGATAATTTAGTGAAACCAGTGCATATCTGTGAACATGCATGGGTGAACACCAGATTCTTCCTAAAATGTGAGGAAGAGGCCAAAGTGCTCAGGTACAAGGAGCAGAGGAGCTGTGGGGTGTAGGACAGTGTTTTCTGCCCCACTAAGCCCTTGTTTCTTACCTGATTTTGCACACAAGGCTAAAATGACAATTAATTCCCCATGAGCATTGGAACCTAGAAGTGAACCGTGTCAAGGCATAAATGGGTGTTGTCTGTATTCAGTGTTGCTGTGCTGCCTGTACCCCACTGGCCAGGCTGCTGGTTCCTCTGGTTTGAATGAGTTATGCTTCAACAGTCTATGGTCAGATCCATCCTCAGCTCTGGGCTATTTGTGGTCATGATTATTTGTGTTTTGAAAACTGCTATGGCACCATGTTGCAGCCTTTTTGCCAAAGATCCCATGGTGAAGTAAGCTGAGTGACACTTCTTTTTGGTGGGGAGTGTTGGGAAAACCTAAAAAATATCACAAATGTGCTGACATCAGAAAAACCCCTTTAAATGTAAAAGAATAAACTAATCTTTTTTGAAACACACTTATGCCATGTACAGTTTCAAAACAAGAACTTTTACTGAATCAGAACACAGGGAGAAGACTTTTGTTTCCAAAAGTAAAATAAATATTTCACATTGGGTCAAATGTAGTGGTTTGGGCTGACCCAAAAGGAAATTCGTCAATTCAAATGAATGTTTTTCCCCAACTAGATCGTGATTGTCCTGCTCTGCCTGGACCAGGGTGTCCTGGTAAGGACTTGTCTGCCTGAGCCCATTGTGAGGCCTCTGATGATGCCTTCAGAGCTGGTGCAGATACCACTATGGTATCCCTAACCCAAGATGCCTTTAACAGCCACGGCAAAAACTGCTCAATGTCCAGAAAATTATTACAGCTGCTTATGTTGGCCAGTCCTTAGAGACACTGGTGCAGAAATCCCTTCTCTCAGGGGCCATGCTCAACCACCCACCCTGGCGATACTTTTACCCACTAAAGAAATTCCTCTGAAGTTGACAAGTCTTCAGTTAGATCTGGGCATGTTGGGCCAGGGGAAAACAGCGTTAGGACATGGCATAGAGGGGCTGTGAGGCTTTGTCCTTCAGAGAGCAGACAGAAGAGGAAAAATTAGGACAAAAGTGTGGCTTGATCCCCAGAAGAGTGGACTGGTTGTGGGACTGGGTGTAGTGTACCATACCCTGGGGAAGAGAGTAAGGACTTTGGTGCATAAGTGTTTACATGTCATAGCAGTGAAATTTGTAGTCCTCGGAGAAAAAATGAAGAGCATGATTCTGTGTGAGGAATGTGTGGTAGCAAATTATGCTGGGACAGACTAAAGGTCTGTCTAGTCTGGTGACAAGTTTTTGGCAGTGGTCAACAGTGGCTGAGTGCCTATTATGAGGTCCAAGTGTACATCCCACTTCCACAGAAGCTTTCCCAGCATCCAACCATTCACAGACCAGGGACTACCTGAACCAGAAGTTCTGTAGTACAGTGAACCACCTTCAGTAGATTTTTGCTTGTCCAGCCTCCCCGTGAAGCCACGTACAGTCTTGGCATTCCATAGTTAAAAAGCACACTCTGTACAAAACCACCCTCTTTCATAGGATTTAATCCAACTACCAGCTGTGAGCTTCACAGTGTGCATTGGAAAAGACAGTGAATGGGAATTTTCTGCATAAGCTTTCCATGTTTCTCATGATTACTTGATTTTTGACCACATTAAATCCTTTACTTCCAGGTCGAAGCACTCTGGAGCATTCAGCCATTCCTTGTGTGCAAACAGCACTGTACCTCTATGCTTCTTTGTTGCTTTCCTCTGACCCTACTTCAGTTTTCACTGTATCTTTTTTGAGATGTGTGAGTAGAAGAACATCCAGGACTGCACAAAGTGTTCACAATGGAAGCCCATCCTGGCTTTATATTGTGGGAAAAGCTGCTGAGTTAGCCTTTGGCTCAGCCACACCCATCTGAATGCTACTGCAGTCAGAGACAGGCTGCTGTGGTGGGAACAGAGCATCTGAGACAGGGAAAAGTGCTCTCCAAGAGTATGTGAGCTCTGTGCCCAGTGTCCCATCAACCTGGCAGAGAGACCTCCTGCAGACTTGTCCTGGAGGAAAGAGGAGGAGAGGACATTCATGAGGCATTTATTCTTTCTCTTCTGAAAAAGCAGAAAACCCTCCAGCCCGTGAGCTGTGATATGCAACTTCCCATCAACAACCAGGTTCTGTGTGAAGGAGCAAGAGAGACAGGACACAGAACAGGCTGCTTGCCAATGGGCATGAGCTGGAGCAAGGCTGATTTGATAAAAGCAACAGACTTAGGAAGTTAAAAGACCTTAGAGATGGCTGGATGAATAGAGAGTGCTTGCAAACTAAGTAGTCTTCTAGGCTCTGGTGCTGGCTCCTAAGAAATGGAGGGGAAAAAACAATATGAAAACGGTGTCCCAGTGGCCAAGGACTTTATTGCCATTACTGTTACACCAGTGCACTCACAGTGGTCCATATTCTGTGTACAAACAGCACTGAAGATAGCCTCTGGAAACCTGTTTGATACGTCTGTTCTGTAAGCTGCGATTTCTCTGATGTCTGCTAAGGGAACAGAATTGCTTTTTAACCTGGTTTATTCTCCCCAGCATGTGAAGAACACATGTTGAGGAGCTGAAAATCACTCACCCAATGAAGTCAGAGTTAGTTACCTCTGAATAAATGCAGTTAGAGACTAACTCATTTTAAAATGAGCAAAGTTTTTGAAGATTGGACACTAAATATTTTCCCCAAGGTTCAGAGACCTCAGGATGCTGGGTCTTGGCTGTTGCTGTTCCAGTTGAGTCATCTTTGACTTCAGCAAAGCCACCCCAATATAAGCTACCAAGGACATGGCCCCCCATGTCATTCACACTGCATATTCTGCATAGGGATACGATTTGCCAAAGGTTTTTGTGTTCTGTTTGTGGCTTGGTTTACCAAAAACAGAGCCAACACAGGCAGTTTTAAGGCTGGGGCCACATGCTGAAATTTCAGTGCTTGCAATTTCTGTTTCAGTTTAAAAAGAGATTCATTTCTACTTTCCAGTGTTTTGTTTTGCATCTGGCAGGTAGCTCTTATTTACTTGAAGATGGTTTTTACATCGTCTGAGTGCTTGGAATAGAGCAGGTTGTGTGAAGAATTTGTGAAGAGTTAATCCAAGTAGGAGAGGTTTTGACTGCAGCTGTGTGAAAAATGGGCCAGAAAGTTTTATACATTTATCTTCGTTTCAACAAAGCCTATTTCTTTTTCATACTTCAAGTACATGAGAGGGGGTAGTCAACCTGAAATGGTTTATTTAATCCAAAATAGAGCAACTTGGGTTTGGCCTGCTTAGTCCTAATAAAAGAAATAAATAAAACGAGTCAGTCTCTTAACTGAAAACACCTTCTAAACACCAATTTTAAAATATTTCAGTTTGAAAATGGGAATGAATACATCCAGGCTAATAAAAATTATTATTTCAGGTCAAATAAATCTTGCCCAAAAATAAGAAAAATCTGTTGTGGATGGGGGAGAGAGAGAGAAATTCGCTTTCTAGTGCTTGCTATTAGGTCAATGGCAAGGCTTCCTGAGCAGGTCTCTTTCACATGGGGATGATCCAGAGATGCACTCAGTGAGACAATTTCCCATATCAACTTTAGCTCAGACAAATTTGGTGCACTTGAGGAGCTGGGGTCTTTCAACCCACCTTTGGCACTCTCTGACACTTGACTTGGCCCATCTGAGGATTCCTTTTGGATACCACACCACCGCTGTGGCAAAGAGGCCACCTGGGATCCTGGGGCTCTTTTCTTGAGTTCTTGGTTTGGAGATCTGCTGGGTTTGGCTGAGTGGTGGCTGAGCAGGGCCACAGACCCTGTGCATGCTCAGCTGCCATGAGAAGCCACTTCAGCCTGGTGCAGGCACGGAGGCTTGGGCAGCTGATCTGCCTTGGACAATTACTGCAGCCTTGAAGCCAGGAGAAATCTTGATTGAATCTAACTCATAAAGAGTAACTCACTGAAAACTCCTTGAGTTACTTGCACACATTTTTCTAATAAATGAGCCATGCAAATACTTAACCCTATTTTTGCTTCTTAAGATGAACAGGTTAATAGTTTATCTTTAGTAGTACACTGATTGAAAATTTATCTGTAGGGCAATAAAGCCTACAATGAACAATTTAAAACCAAGCAAATAATAAAAGTAGACCAAATATTACAAGTGAGATTGTGAATAACTCACCAATAAATTTTCTGATTAAACACCTGGAGTGAGTGAACAAGCATTTTACTGCAGGAGTCTTGAGAAGACCTACAGAAGTCCCTGTGTATTACAGGCAGGTTTCTGTCAGGACTCAGATCCAGTCCCTGGGAGCTCCCAGCAGACTGTTTGCTGTGCTGATACCTTGGGTGGTACAGCAACTCTGCTGGCTGCTTTGGATCCTGTGGTCCAAACTGCAGGGAACAACCCAATTAATTGTTCTGGAATAAATCAGCTAGATCTTTTTCTTTCCCTTAGAACAATGATCTGTGGAAGTCTTGTCTCTCTAGCTCAGAGGAGAAATTTTATTAACATCAGAATTCACATGCAACGTGAAAAATCCATATTTTTCAGCTGTTTTTACAATAGAGGCAGGAATGCAAACCCATTTCCAGAGCTTCGTATTGACCATGGGATCAGCCAGTATCCATGTGCTCTTGGAAAGGTCAAACAAGACTGTCTGAGAACCTGGGAATTGCTGGCAGGAAGCAAGAAGGCATATTGGATGCTCATTTGCCATTCATGGGAGATGCAAACTTCCACCAACTGTTGATCTGTGCCACTCAGCAAGTTTTTTTTGCTCACTTTATCCCCATTTTTTCCCATCTGTTGTAATCTACCATCTATTAAAGCCTGTTTCCTGTATCTCTTTCCCTTCTGTTTGTGCACTTGGTAGCTTATCCTTTTCCCATGTGCAGCTAGGTGGCAAAGGAATGCTGCTGCTGCCCACTCTGGTTGCAGGAAGGGATCCTCTGCCCAGCATCAGGCAAGTGGAGCAGATGAGGGTTGCCAGAGGAGGGTTTCCACAGTAGCTGGGGTGGGGGAATGACTGGCAAGCAGGTGTTTTACAGACCACAGATGCCTATAGAACTGTTGTGTGGGCATGAAGCACAGGGAGTCCTGGAGTTGTGATTCTCTTCTTCAGCTCCATCACCACTTATCTTCTGCCTTCCCAGTTTAGGAGACACTGGCTTAGGATTTCCTTAAGTTCGAAAAAAGAAAAAGAAAAGTGAGAAAGATTGTTCTGGCTTTTGAGGCATGCAGTGCAGTGTGGGAGCAGCGAACCCTTGGCGCGGCAATCGCAGAAAGCAGAGCCCTTTGCTGAGTCAGGTCCTTGATGAGCTGGCAGCTCCTCATCGGCCGTCTGGTATTCATTGTCGGCAACTTGCAGTCTCTACTTCCTACATCATCTCTTAATCCTCTAAAAGATGTGTTGCTCTGACTCAGAGTGCTCTCTTGCTCCCTGGCCACCGTATGCCTTTCCATGGAGTTGGAAAGGATTGTGCTGACCTGACCACCCTGGCTCCTGAGTGATGTCTGCCTGTCCCATGCTTAGATCATGGCAGGCAGATGTCTCCAACCAAATCATGTCCTGTGGCTGGAAAGCTATTACCAACTACAGTATATTCCAGCTCTGCTTTTTCCATTATATTCAACATGGCATGGAAGGGTGGATTTTTTTCTGCCATACCAAACCCACCAGTTTTGTTTCCTCTAGACTAAACAGCACCAGACCTTCAATCTTTCCTCCAGAATAATTTTTTCTTGACCTTCTTGCTTTCCCCTTGGACTTCCTTTTCTTGCCCAAGGTTTGCTGTGTTAAAAGACACAGTTTTGCCTTTGACAATTAGTGATTTCTCAGGGAACCAGGAGATGTCATTGCAGGAGGTAAAAAACCTTTACACTTGAGACATAATAAGCTTTCCTGTTACAAAAAATTGCTGTTCACCTCCATCTTCTTGGTCTGGCCTTCATATTTTTGTGTTGGCTGTAAACTCAAAGGTGAATTGATGGAACTGGCAGTAATCAGCATGATAAATTAGAGGGCAAGTTCTTACAAAAGGAAGGATGTTTCTAAATCAGTATAATATCCTGCTCATTGTTTAAGAACTAGCACATCTTCATATAATAGAAAGTTGTAGGAGAGATTTTTTAGTCAGTATAAATAGGCAAAGTTCTGTGATTGAGTGACACCATGCTACATCAGTCGAAAATGGTGGAAAATCAGTGGAAAATCAGCTGTTGTCCCTGGGCTGGCAATTTAGTGAGTCTAAAATGAACAGTTTTGTTGCTGGGGTTTGTTGTTTATTTTTTGTTATTTTGTTTTAAATTAATATTAATGTGCCATGAAACATAGCTGAAAGAGAGCAAAGAAAATTATTTTTCTGTGCTTCTTATTTAGCTCATTTGCTGGTGTGTTTAAACTGAGCTTTTAACATCCCTGATTATCACCTGTTCACTGCATCCAAAGACAGAATATTTTTGTTGGTCCAGGTCTCCCTGCTCCTGGAGGAAAGAAAAGCCTCTTTAAAATGGAGAAGGCCAGTAAAGTGCCCTAAAGCTTGAGAGATTCAGAAGTGCAACATTTCAAACATATTTATCTTTATTTTAAAATCTGACTGGACTGAATCTAGAAATTAAATTAAGAAATTAAGAAATTAAGAAACTGTCCTTTTCCTGTAGGACATGTCCAAACACGCCTTATTCTGCCAGGTCACTTACTTCTGTGCTTAAAATTGGAGTTGAAAGTTATTCTGAAGAGAGGAAGAAAAAAGGAAGCTTCATTTAGAAACCATATGGATAAATATACACTATTACCTCCCCTACTCTCAAAAATGTTGTTTTTATTCAAAGCTACTGCTCCTGTGCTCTTTGCTGGTCCTAATTCAACCATATACTAAGTTGAAATAATGCTATCTGCATTCACAGACTTGCACGGCATCAGAAATAGTTCACAAATATTAGCTACAAATATTACAATGGGGGAATTTTTACTGCTAATTAAATAACACTTTATGCAAAAGCAGTGAAAATTACATCAAGCGTAAAACACATTTAGTAAAAGCAGTTACTACATTTAATAAACAGGGAGTTTTTTTGAGATTTTTCCTTTGAATTAGATTTAAGTTATTTAAGTCCTTTCCCTGCATTGTCTCACCGTACAATGCAGCAGTGAATTAGTGGCACAGCTGACTGGTTTTATTGTACTCTAACTTAAAGGAAACAGTTGTAGAGTGTTGTCTGTATACTGCTACAGCAGCTATCACTGAGATTATAACACTTGGACATTGAGAAAAGTCAGTTGGAAATAAGCACTGAGAAGCATGATTTTCAGTGATGGCTGGGTACTTCTGAACTATTTTGCTACATAGGAGCACACAATAAAGTTGTTCATTGCTTTTCCTTCTCCCACCCTCTTGTTATAAACTATTGTGTGAAATCCTGTTCTGAAATTCTCCTTTTCCTGTAGTGTTTCAATGGGAGGATTTGATCTCCTGGCCTTCTCCAAGGGGGACTGTGCTAGCAAAGTAGGATCCCCTCATGTTATTTCAGGAGAATTATTTATGGGAAAAGAGCTAAGGAAGTAAGGTTATTACTAAGGACTTGGGAATGGAGAAAGATGAACAGAACTGGAGGCTGTAAATTAAAGAAAGAATGAGAGTGAAGGAAAAAAAAAAACCCTCCAGCAAGTCACGGGATCTGGTTCTGCTCTTGCTTCACACCAGTTTGCAATCACTGACCTAAAAACTTCTACACAGCTTCAGAGTCTGTTTTGTTAATGTACATGACAGGTCTGAGTGAAAAAAAAGTCTGGGAAAAATTTGTGAAATACATGTAGATTCCAGGACAGATCCCCAGATGCAGGTAAATGACACAAATCTCAAGAGTTCAGAAGAACTGATGTGATTTGGGCTCTTGGGGGCAGTTTGGATGTGTTTCACTTTTTTGCTGTTATGAATATTAGATTATTATACAAATTGTTACTAAACTTGTTTCAGCATTTTTTGTATGGCTGGCTATTTTTTTTTTTTTTTTAATATGCTATACTTGTTTAGCTCAAGTCAGTACGGAAATGTCCACCCTATTGTCTCCATTCAATGGATTTATGCTGCTACAAAACAAAGCCAGATCTCAGTTTGTGTTTAGGTGCTTCAAAATAAATCACTGAGTTGCAGCCTTGGTATCTTTCTCCTTTGTCTGACTGTGCAGTGAATTCTGTAAGCCAGCAAAGTGGCTTTTTCAGCCTGACACCCTTCCTTGTCTTCCTTGTCTTCTGGGCAGGGCAGATAAAGATATATTTTTGCGGGGAAATGTTGAAAGCTACAGCTACGTTCACGTCCATCTGTTCTTGAATGTTTTGGAAACCTTCTGTAAATTGCTTTATAAATCCTTCAAATGATCACTGAATGGGAAACTGCAAGAAAAGGGGTTCAGCCACAAACTAACGATGAAGGATAATGAACTGCCACTTAGCCTGAGCAACTGACATTTTCATCCAAACTGTTCATTCTGTTCAAACGTTTGCCTGAATTGCTTCCCCAGGATTTATTTTGGTGATTTGAATCTCTTGTTGGCTGGATTTTTTTTGCTTCCTATAGCATTTCGATAAATGAGATTGTACTGAGAGAAAAAAAAGAGCTTCCACCATTCCAGGGAAAATTTTTGGCTCCGCAACTTGTCTTTTCTCACTTCAGAGACTCTCCGAGTAACAGAACATATAACATAGCCTTTTAATGTGCACATTGTTTCCAGCCTTCTAATGGCGATGCTGTAAATTGAACTAACCATTTGGTCATGTTTTAATAATTAACACTTTAACACAAAAGAGTCTTTTTGGTATCCTGTCATTCGTCGAAGTTTCATAGGTGATTTAAAAAGTCTGTTTTGTCAATCTGCTCTGTAGTTGCAAGGAAAGAGATTCAAAATTAGACCTAATGGGCCTTTTTATTTTTTTTAAAGGGCCTTAGACCTAATTTAATTTGTGCCTGTAATACCATGGTGTGATGTGTGCGATTTTACTGCCTCTCCATAGTAATGGCTCTGCTACAATTGCAGTTCCCTTTTGTAGTTGGAGGTGAAGCTTTTCCTTAGGTCACATTCCTGGTGCTGGAGGCACAGGTCCTGTTGCTGGAGGCATGTCTGCCTGCTGTTTGGCCAGTGATACTCCCCACACCCTCTCATTTTAATGGGAAACAGGTTGATTTTCCAGATATTTGTGTCTAAGGAGTAGGTTCATCAAGGTGTGACCTGATCTACTGGCTAGTGCATTTTCTGTGATATATTCTTGACATTCTGAACAGACAGGTGCCAGTGCAAACCTTGGGATGCTTGCCTAGTTTGCAGAAGATATGATTTTGGATAGCAAAGAGATTCAAACTCTGGAACGGTTCAACAGTTCTAAAGATACATTGACATCACTGCATGTCAGACACATATCTGACATACCTGGAATTAAGAGGCTATTCTCCTTAGCTCCATATCCATAGACAGCTGAGAGAAATCATACTCAAGCACTTATTTGTACTCCGGGGAGAGAAAGAATACACATTGCAAAGAGGGAGACTCCCTTCCCGATATAGACACCTGCCATGGGAGGCGTGAATACATTGTTTCCTGTGGGAATGAAGAGGGCCCCAGCGGCCCTGCCTTGGAGAGAGGCCTGCTGAGGAGATAAGAAAGGGATTGCACAACCTCCTGCCAGACCCCCAAGATAAGAAAGTAACTTTTCAGCTACAGCGACCAAGAAAGGTCCTGTAAGCCCCCAGAAGTTTGAATGTAATTTGCTGTAACCCATTGGCCCGTGCTCCTCCACTCCCACCTTGGTTTTCCCATAAAAACCCCTAGATCGCCCCGCTTGTTAGGGACACCCGTCACTGGCTCCCCTTCGCTGATGCTCTACAATAAAGCTGACTCCTGCGGAATCGCTATACGGGACCCTCCTCTCTTCTTCCCGGGCGAGCAATAGAGGCTGCCTCGCAGGACAGGGCACGCAGAGCTGAAATCACATAAGAGCTGAGAAATCACTAAGAGCTGCCCTGTCTCTGCTGAGAGAAGCCTCCGGCCCGCTGAGGGGGTGCTCTGGCCCCTAGAAGGTTGTCTCTAGTGAGATATCCTTTTGGAGTGGCTTCTGCCCCCTGGGTTCGAACGGCGGACCCCAGACCAGCAGCCGGAATAGTTTCCCTTGCTTCTGTGATTGAACAGCAGTGTTCTTTGCTCCTTGAGTGATCATGAGGCATAAAAACCACTTTGTGTGGCACCTGAAATGGCTTTCTGTTGCCAGTTTCTGTGTCCCTCCCTTCTTCTAGTGTTCTCACTCCAGAGCTACTAGACATTCTTTGGTAGGTTTATGCTCCACAGTCAAGTGCTATGCAAAACTACCTGGGCTAGTTTTGGACCGAGCACTGGGATACTGCAGGGTGCCAGTGATGTGGAAATACGCCTGTGCCAGGCTCTGTGCTTCAGGTGAGTTATGGTGGTAGCCCAGCCACTTGCCCTGAGAAGAGCCCAGGACTGTCACAGTAAAGGAGTTGATGGCCCAGATGAAATAGGTGATTTCACAAAATGGGACGTAAAATTAAATCCTGTCTGGAGAATTGTGTAGTGTTCACTGGTGTACTACCAGAGAAAAAACAGCTCATAAAGGCTTAACCCAGAAGAAAACTATTATCAGGGACCACACCCACAAGATGAACCTAAATTGCCAAATAACCCACTTTCCTTATGAAATAAATGCATAACCACAATTCCGCAATGAAGTGGAAAAGAAATTTTGCCCAGAGAATAGTGTTTCTAAAGGCACACAGGGCAAAACTCAGAACCCACCACACCCAAAGGTCAGGACAAGAGTGAGATATGAAATGCCAAAAAATGCAATCTGGTAAAAAAAATCTCAACACATATACACACACATACACATTACTTCTCTCCTTCCTGTCCTTTCTCACTTCTTCATTTTCTCACGCTAAGCAGATTTCCAGATAGCTGCTAAGCTGTATGGAATTTGTGAAGAGAAATCCAGATACTGGGCATGCACAGCACCTTTGCTTGCTGAAACAAGTCTCAAACCCTTAGCAAGTAGCTCAGCATCCAGCATGTAGCCAGTACACAGGGTACAGAGTGCTCTGAAGGACCAGTGTAGACCCTCATGCTTTGTTCAGCTGGAACTCTCACAGAGTTGTTAGCTCTCAGGTAGTCCTCTTGCATCATTTCTTGCCATTCACCCATTCCTGCCAACATTTCCTCTTGCAATCAGAGAATACACAGTTGAAATGCAGGTTTCATATATTTTTCTAGCTAGCCAAGGTTTTTCTTAATCCAAGATTATGTTACTGCTGGTTTTAACATGTAAATTCAAGACAGAATGTACTTGATGATTGGCATTTTTAGAGGTGCTCTCTACTGGCCTAATTCAGCATGTGTTAATATGGACAATGGAATTTTTATCAGCTTTGGAAGCTTCAGCAATATATTGTACTAAAAATCTCCTATTTTTTGTTCACAAGTCCTCTCCTCTCCTCTCCTCTCCTCTCCTCTCCTCTCCTCTCCTC
>WEIU01024399.1:274889-313238 GCA_013389925.1 Aegithalos caudatus
AGCTTTGTCAAGAGGTTGAACTCTATGTAGAAGTAGCTAAGACAAACAGATGGGGCTGTTTCGGTTGTTTCACTAGGGGCCATTGATGGAGGAAATTTGTAAGCAATGATGACACTGAGGGAAGCACAGTCAGCATTCTTACCTTAGGAAGGCAACACCACTGAATGTGATGGGCAGAAGGACCCAGGCATCCATCAGAAGGTGCTGACACATGGGCACATGTGGTGGTGGAATATTGCTTATTGTCATTTACCAGGAGGATCAGGCACCAGAGACTCTGTGTATGAAACATTGAATGCAGCCCTCTCCAAGTTAAGTTTGGTTATGAGAAGGGGTCACCTGACTGACAACTCCTCAAAAACAAAACATTTTGCCTTGGCCTCCTTTCTAGAAAACAGTGCCATCTTCCAGAGTAACAGCACAGTTGTAATAATGAATGAGACTCCACAGTCCCATTCTCCCTTCTGGCTAATGTCCCAGCACTGAAATCCCTGGGTAGCAAAAATCATGAGTCAGCTCCTCCTCCCTTCCCACCAACTTGGTTGAGCCCAGTCAGGCCATGTTTTCAAACTTTTCTCTGCAAACAGGAGGGATGGAAACTTCTCCTGTAGGAATGAAAGTTGAGGTTTGTGTTCAGTGTTTTCATTCCAAGCAGGGACTTGAATACCAGCTTTACATTTGTGAAACACTGGAGGACACAGGAGAGCTGGGCTGGTAGCAAAAGGGAGTGTTTTTATGCTTTTTTTTTTTTTTTTTTTTTTTTTTTTTTTTTTTTTTTTTTTTTTTTTGTGGGGAGATTCCAATTTACACCCCAGGACTGAACTGAATGCTTGTGGGTTTGAAATTCAGCCTCTGCTTTTGAATTTCTTTCTACTCTGAAATCTATTTTGAAAATAAAACATAGTATAAAGTCTATCTAAATGACACAGCACAATGAACAGATGGTTAAAACCTGTCTATGACTTCTCAGCACAACTCATGTAGTATAAAAGTGGGAAGTCGTTTTTCTTGAAAAACTGTTGGATGCTCCCCTCTCTTACACCAAAATGTTACACTGGGTGCAGAAAAAAAAAAGGAGCAAGGCTTTGGATGCAGCCAACAAGTTGGTCTGGGCTAGCAGGAAGTATGGCCATATGTCTGCTTAGAGGCAGGTGAAGTTAGATTTTGTGGCACACTGAGCTAATGAAGCAGCCTTGTTTGCAAAAGTTGATCAGGAGTGTCTAGAGCTCGTTCAGGTGTCTTTGTGGGCACAAAGAGAAAGGAAGGATGAGTGCAGGAAGGCTGAAATGTGACACTTTCCTTTCCTTGGCTGGGCAGCCTGCAAAAAACTGCTCCCTGAATATTCCTGTCTTTGACTCTTAAATGAAAAGGTGGTTGCTCGGTTTCTTTTTCATGTAATTTTTTAAAGAGAGAAAAGAGGGGGTAAGACCTCATGCAAACCAGTGCACCTTGGGCTCAATGAATAATGTAAGAACACTACTGTGCCTGAAACATGTGGCATTGTTTATTTGTGTCACAGTAAATGATTCATGTGGAAAAGCTGCATTTGAACAAATGAGATTGATGAGAGTATTACAGGCTATTTTTGTGTAATTTAAAACAGTGCCTATACTTGATGGTAAAAAGAAAAAGGAAAATGAGACAGCTAGTGCTGTCAGATTTTCTCATTCATGATTCAGTCTTCGGCCATTCTCTGCCTCTGCTCCAGAAAGCCAAGGGTTCGGATGAAGAATGGAAGGAGAAAGAGAAGATTGAGGGAAGATTTTGATGTTGATCACAGTGACAGATCAGAGATATCTGAGCTTACTCTTCCACATTAATCCTGGAGCTACGGTGGCAAAAAAGTTGGGTGATGGTGGGTACAGAGACAACTGAGCTGGCTGAATGTGTGCTGGGGGAGGAAGGGAAGTGCACAGGCGCATTTTTGCCATGTTTGTCTGGGCCCAAGCAAACAAGGGCACATTGCTGACACTTAATGTCTCCTGTGCAGTGTCCAGGTAAGTTGAGATAACTCAGACAACTGAGATAACTTGTCTCTGGACCTCATCCTTTTAAAGATGTAGGTGTTGTGCTGTATCCAAGAGTCTACTAATGTACCAATCTCTCTACTCCAGTTCTTCATACCCTTTAGATATGTCTTTAGGCTTGCTTAAACCTGAAAACTCAGTTTTCACAGTTATTTAAAGCAAAAAATAGGTCACAGATAAGGGTCTTTCATATCTCAAGAAAAATTTCTAGGAGATAAAAGTGGCCGCTCTTTAGGCATCAGTTAATAATTTATAGGAATAATTTATAGGGAAATAACAACAGTCAAAAAGGCAAGAAAGAAATTTATCATGGATGAATTCAACCAGAGAGACATTTGGTGCTGATGTCTGACAGCCAATAACAAATTTCTTTCATGTTTCTATAAATAATAATAAAGTTTTCTTTGCAAAACAGGAAATCCTGTATCTAGTATAAGGTAACCTCATAGTGGACTTAAGTCTGCTGGATGAGAAAGTGTCAGTTACAAACACAAAAAGCACAGTTGCTGAGGTACCAGAGATCACAGTCAATTCAGATTTATTTTATATAAATGAAACAGGGCATTGACCAAAATCTGCCCATTTGGAACTTTAATAGAGACAATTTTCCAAAGCTTAAAGCATTTGCTGGCATAACTGATTGGGCATATACATTTTAAGTGGAAAGACACTGAAAAATATCAGGAATTATTCAAGAATATCATGCTAATTTTTCCAAACCCCATGATTTCATCAACAAAAAAAGAGTTATGTAGAAGACCACCTGAAAAAAAATCCCTAGTAAAACAAAGAATGAAACATTAAAAAACATGTAAAGAACAGAAAAAAAAGGTCTTATCCCAATGGAGTTTTAAAATATAAGCTTTTTTATAAGGCTGTAAAAAGCCAAAATAGTTTTTGTCTGTTGACACCCATGATAAAATCATGAATGCCAATACAAAAAAAGGAGAAAGGTGGATAAGTGTTTTTTTCTTTGCCCATCTGAAATGCTAGGTTATGGGTACAGGAATGTTTTTAGCTGTAGCCAAGAGAGATGTGCCATGAACACATAAATTTATTACCTGTAGAGATGATGACTGTGATTAATTTGTAGCATAACTGTGAGAAGGAGTGACTTTTGAAGTTTTGCTACACAGTTGCTGTCATTTTGTAGGTGAACAAAAAGACCAGAGAACAAATAAATGTTCACCAAAATGCTGTGGTTAACAATGTTCCAATTTGAAAAAAAAATGGTCACTGTTCATAAGGCTCATCAGCTGTGATTTCAGTTTCACTACACTTTTTTGGTTTTGATTTACTGATCTGTGAGAAGTTGGCAGAGTGAAGAAAGGAGTTGTCTGCAGTCCCCTGCTCTCATGGTTGACTTAACCACCTGAATGGACAACATGCCAGGGCACAGGCAATACAACAAGTTTCTGAAGACTGGCCAGAACTATTTCCTGACACTGCAGATCCATGAGCCAATTACCTTACCATGAGGTAAGGTGTGCTGTTGGTCTTGCTACTCATTAGCTAATGGAAGGAGATAGAGAAGACAGGTTTATACTGCTCACACAGGTGGACACTGATAGAATAATAGGCAGAAGACAGAAATTGCAACGAATGAAGTTCTGATGGATATCAGGAAAAATTTTCCTCAGAAAGGTGGCAAAATATTGGCACAGGTTGTCTCCAGAAGTTTTGATATCTCTGTTTTTTGATGTGTTCAAAGCCTGACTGTACTGAGCAACCTAACCCAGATGGACCTATTTTGAGCAGGTTGGGCTTCATGGCAGTCAGCAGCCTAATCTAAATTATTCCAAGTCAGTGGTTAAACTGATGGTTCTGGGTTTTAAACCTACAGAAACATACAGAAAGATACATATGAATGAAGAATTAATTTTAAAATGAGATCTATTATAGCAGAGGAACAATGCCGCTAACTGTGATTTCTTAAATATGTAATATCCCTCTAGCATACTTACTATGTTCTCTCTGTAGTGAACAGACTCAAACATGGGACTAAAATATTGGATGAGACAGCAAACACACTGCTACTTGGAGTCTTAAAATTGGCAAATCCATCCCTAATATTGCTGTTGGCAGAAAAATAAACCATAGAAACAAAGAATCATTTAGGTTGGAAAAGACCTTTAAGATCATCAAGTACAGCCATTAATGTAACACCACTAAGTGCAGCAATAAAACATGTCCCTCAAGTGCCACATCTACACATCCTTCAGTACCTCCAGGGGTGGTGACTGAATCCCTTCTCTGATGAGCCTGTGCCAATGTTTGTCAATCCTTTAGGAGAATTTTTTCCTAATATCTAATCTAAACCTTCACTTGTGCAATATGAGGCCTTTTCCTCTTGTCCCGTCACTATTTACTTGGGAGAAGAAACCAATACTGACCTGGCTCTACCCTTCTTTCAGGTGGTTGCAGACAGCAGTAAGGTCCCCCCTGAGCCTCCTTTTCTCCAGGCTAAATATCCCCAGCTCCCTCAGCAGCTCCTCACAGAAAATATGTTCCAGACTGTTCCACATCTCCACTTCCCTTCTCTGGACACACTCCAGCCAGCACCTCAATGTCCTTCCTGAATTTAAGGGCCCAGAACTGGACCAAGATTCAAGGTGTGGCATCACCAATGCTGAACACAGAGGGACAACCCTTGTCCTGGTCCTGCTGGCCACACTGTTGCTGATACAGGCCAGGATGCCATTGGCCCTCTTGCCCACCTGGGCACACTCTGGCTCAGGTTCAGCTGCTGTTGACCAGCACTCCCAGGTTGTTTCCTGCTTGGCAGCTGTGCAGCCAATCTTCCCGCAGCCTGTAGCCCTGCCTGGGATTGCTGTGACCCAAGTGCAAGACCTAGCACTTGGCCTTGTTGAACTTCATCCAGTTGGCCTCAGCCCACTGATAAACAATCTGTTTCTGGTTCCACTGGGTCTGTGCTCAGTAACATCTGTACTTGGGATTCCTCTTTCATTCCTCCTGCTCACCCCCTGCTCTCATGACCATTGCAGGAAATGGACTGTGTAGCCCTCAAAATGCTGAACTTTGACATCTTGCATATTTACCTATTGTGCTAAAAAAAGCTGCAATCCAGCAGGGTAGTATGAGATGCATTGCAGTCAACCCTCCACAAACCATCTGAAGAGAAAGTAAGTTGAATAAAAGATTGTCATTAAAAATATTATTCATAACCTTGTAGATGTGGTGGCTTTCTTAATACCCAGACAGTCTAGGCTTTTACACTACTGTGATGGAGCCAGTTTGACCTCATCTCTAGGCAGTGAAGTCAAGGTAACCCAACTGACCTTAAAAACAAGTTTATATGGTGCTTGGGGTACCTGCATATTTGAATTAGTAACACAACCTGATGTTAAACTAATGACTTTGGTTTTGAAGTGGAACACTAAATATGGGATCATAATTAGCTAGGAACAGGGGAGAAAATTCAGGCATCCCAGAATCTTCATGAGATGTGACTCATGGAATTTAAAGTCAAGCTCTGAGCATGGTTACAGGTCTCCTGGTTTGAAGAGGCAAACATTTATCTCCTGCCAAAAGTACCTGAGTGTTTCTGAGTAGATGGATGTAGTAAGTGTACTGTTGGCTCTCCAGATCTTGCTCTTCTTGAAATTTTCTTGTTTCAACTTCAGATTCATAAAGCTACTCAGCAAAATAACCCATAGCACTGAAGATTTTCTGGACTGCTGAGTTACTTGGCAGTAGCTTATATGGTGGTTTTCTAGTCACATCGGTCAGATAAAACTTATAGACATATGTTTTGGGACTTCATTTGAGTAAAAACACTCCATTAGATTTAAAATAAAAAATAATGGCTCATCTTTTCTCAGGAAAAACAGGACTGTGGACAGCAATCATTAACATACATGGCAAAACAGGTCAAGCCTGTCTTTGTTATTTATCAAATTGTATTAGTTAACAAAACCTTCTTCAGGTTTTTTTCATTATTAAACTGAACCAAACTGAATTTGTGGTTTAGGTGCTACGTGTCTGAGGTCCATTAAGCACATTGCAGCCACTTCAGATAGTCAAAACCTTCTGGGTTTTGTTGATCAATCTGCCTTTGATATAGAAATAAAGGCTAAACTGATTTGGAGTTGTCTCTCCACTTCATAAGAGCCTAAAGATTAAGAGAAAATTTGTATCAGGATATAATCTGTTCAAACTCAGGGACCTAAAAAATTAGCTGAAACATTTTCTTAGAAGACCTGTTCCTAGTTTCTTAGATTTCCAGTATTTTGGGGTTTTTATCTCCTTGTTCAAGAAAATAACCTTAACCTGCAAGAATGCAAGACCTTACATTTTGTCCTAAGGCTGTGACTTGTATGCTTGCTCTATTATACTTATCATGATTTCTCAAGGAGTAACATGATAATTTCCAGCAAAGAAAGGTTAACTGTACTTAGCTGAAATATGGCATTTGGAAAAGTAAGCTGTACATCATTTCTCTGAATGAGACAAATGCGTTCAGAATGCCTTCTTAAGCTTCCTTGAAAATTTTATGGACAGCTCAGATCAATAGGATGTGATCAATTTAAAGTGCAGTCAGGGAGACGAGGAGAGTGTGTTACCCTCCATGTCAATGACCAGCTGGAGAGCATGGAGCTCTGCCTGGAAATGGATGAAGAGCCAACTCAGAGCTTATGGGCCAGGATTAAAAGCAGGGCATTGTAGTAGGGGTCTGCTATAGGCCACCTGAGCAGGAAAACTGAGTGGATGAATCCCTCTATAGACGGATATGAGCAGGCTCACTTCTACAAGTCCTGGTCTTTGTGTAGGTCTTCAACCACCCCAATAACTTTTTGAGGGATGTCACATTGGGGCATAAGCAATCCAGGAGACTTCTGGAATGTATTGATAATAGCTTCTTTTCCAAGTGATAGAGGAGCCAACAGGGAGAGGTGCTATGCTGAAACCTTGTTCTTACCAACAAGAGGGGTTGGTGGGGAATGGGATGTTCAAGGGCAGCTTTGGTGCAGTGACCATGAAATGGTGGAATTCAAGATCACTAGGGCAGCAAGGAGAGTGCACAGCATCACTGCTCCAGACTTTGGGAGAGCAGACTTTGGCCTCTTTAGGGAACTACTTGGAAGATTACCGTGGAATCCCCTGGAGGGAATTGGGACCCAAGAATGCTGGCTGATATTCAAGGATAGAAGAAAAACAAAAACACCAGGAGGTCTACATGGATGAAAAAGAAGTTCTGGACAAACTTGCGCAAAAAAGGAAAGCCTACAGAGAGTGAAAGGAAGGATATGCAGCTTGGGGGGAATACAGATAAATTATCTGAGTAGGCAGAGATCATGTTAAGAAAACTAAAACCCTGATAGAATTGGATCAATGAAGAGAAACTGATGTCACCCACCTGGACTTGTACAAAGAAATAGACACTGTCCTGCATGACATCCTTGTCTCTAAATTGGAGAGACATAGATTTAATGGATGGACCACCCAGTGGATAAGGAATTGACTGGTTGGTCACACTGAAAAAATTGCAGTCAGCAGCTTGACATCCAAACAGAGAGCAGTGACAAGTGGCATTCCCCAGGGATTGGCATTAGGGAATGACTTTAAACTGAAAGAGAGTAGGTTTAGATTAGTTGCAGGAGAAAATTTTTCTCTATGAAGATGTTGAGGTACTGAAACAAGTTGCCTGGGTAAGTGGTGGATGTCCATCCCCCTAAGTGTTCCAGGCCCTGAGCAACCTGGTCTAGTGAAAGGTGTCCTTGCTTATGGGAGAGGGCTTGGAACTAGATGATCTTTAAGGTCCCTTTCAATCCAAACCATCCTATGATCTTCTGATTCTGTGCTAAAGCTAAATATTTGTATTTGCATGATCCAAAATGGAAAAATGAGCCATAAGTCATAAGCTCAAGCTCTTAATACATGAGATTTTTTAGTTTGTGACATTTTCAGAAGAACTGGGCAAAAGTGACATTGAATGAGTGTAGAATAGAAGATTGTCCACCAACAAAATAATGCAGAGATTTTGGTTACTGCATCTTTCTTGAGCTGATGACTTAATTCCTGCATTTCACAATTATCGCTTAAAGTGTTAGTGAAAGAATGGCATTTTTAGAACACTAATTCCCACCTGCCTGGGTTTTTTCATTGAACTTTGTTGACAAATGTTTACAATGAACTTTAGGAGCAATTTTATGTGAAACATTACACTGAAATATCTTGAAAAAAAATCCCAAATGATTGAGTTCTTACCCGTTTTTGCTCTTGCTCCTTTTCATTGCCTCTTGTTTCTCTTCATGTTTAGATGTGTGGCCACTGGACAATTTTCAAAGGCTCCCAGGCTCAGGCCTTTGGCTCAGGCTCCCACTGATGATGGAGGGCTCAAAGGAAGAATACCAGCATCTTTGTCTTCTCCCAGAGAGTGAGATTCAACAAATGGAAGAGGAACACGGTATTTCTGGAGTTTTTCAATAAACCTCTAGGTGAAAGAATTGTGTTTGCACTTCAGGTCAGATCCGCTGAGAAATGCCTGCAAACACGAGTACATTGCAGAAATGTACTCAAGAACATTTCATCCTTGTGAAAATATTACCCTGTTACAACAGCCAAGGTCACTGAGACCCAGAGTGATCTTCTGGTCACAAAAGTTAAAGATGCCTGGCGGCTGCTATAATTAAATTATTAGTGTTAGGAGAATAGGGAAAGCAGCTTTCCCACAAATATTTATTTGAATTTAAAAGTGACTTTAGACATGACTTTGGTCAGAAATCCTCTGTGTTCTGCTTGTTGCTTTCATTTTTTTTTCTCCTTGAAAAATTCAGACACTGAAGTTGGATGTGAGCACCCAGGCCATCCCAGTTTCCACAGCATTCAGCTTGAGCCCAACTGAAGAACAAAAGCAACAATCTCAGGTCTGTGTCAATCATAGTAGGCCTTTTGGATGTTTGCAACTATCAATTTGCATCTCATGAACAAAGTCCAGGTGATTACCTGTGTGAGTTAACAGATAGGACAAGAAATGTTCAATTCCCTCTAGGGTATGTCTGTAGGCAAACCACCAATATAAAAGAATATTAATATTAGGATAAACTTCCCTGATAATCATTAGCTACTTATTTTCATCTTAAAATCTTTAAAATCTTTACATTTCATATTGGAAATGCTCTTTTGTTTTCTCTAATTTCTGCTTTTTGGATTTCGGTTAATTTTCTTTTTCTCCCTCCTGAAATGCTGAGCAAGCCATTTTACAGGCAAGTACATGCAATATCCAAAAGCCTACTATCTCAAGGCCTCAGCACAAAGTGGAAAATATATCTTACACTACTTTTTTTTTGTGGTTTAATTACATATAACATTGAGTACCAGGGAAATCATGAGTTGACTGCAAAATACTGTGCACACACTTGTGTAAAACTGAAGTACAAGGGGTGGCAAAATGATAGGTTTAGTACAGCATATACAACAATGCTGTACTTCCACACTAGGTGTTGAACAATTTTCTGTTGTTGTTTACAATGTAGCTATACAAAAGTCAAAAAACCCTAAAACCCAAATAAACCAACAATAAATGGCAAAACCCCTCCAGCTGTGTCTCATGTGGTATTTTAACACATACTATGTAAAGAATATTCAGCATCTTAAAGTAAATTTAACCTGCAGCTAGCTGAGGGATTAAACATGACTGTTCTCAACTTGAATGACCCTTTCCCCTAAGTCAAGCTGCCCATTTAGCGCCCTTAATAAATACAGGGATAATTTAAACCATGTGGCCACAAATTGAAAACATGGGCTTTTGAACTATGTATTTTCTTTCTCATGTTGGAACTCCTCCCTGGAGATAGACTCAAGTCCCATGATCTTGTAAAAGACAAATCTGTGTATCTTTTTTATTAAGTGTTTCATGATATATATTTTTTCAGCTCTGTTGCAGTGGATGCATCTGAAAGATGTATTCCGTTGACAGTACACAATACCTCAAAGGCTCTTGATTCATTTATCAACTCAAACTAATAAAAGGAGGATAATATTTCTATGAAAAAGAAAGGGTTTTGAAAGCAGCTTGACAGCTTGGTAGAATACATCAATTAAGTATAGAGAGAAATTGAAGGAAAAATGGGGATTCTACTTTCTTTGCTAGCATTAGAATTAATAAAAAATATTTAATCTGTCCTTCAACAGGAAAGAAATAGCTTGCATACCTTGTGGTTTGAGCTGAAGAATGTTACACTCTAGTCTATATTCAACTACTGGTTTAAATTATAGCCTTTAGAAAATAATCTATCATTCACTTTAATTAATATCAACAATCACAGGGTCAGTTGGAAAAAAAAGAACCCACACAACAGAAAATACTAATGCAAAATTAAAAATGTTTCTGTCTATTTTTGTGTTCATAAAAAACATCAAAGAGTCTCATCTATTGGCAGCTTTGGTACTCTGTAACCTTAGGTTTCTTTCATGTTGATCCAAGGAAGGTTCACAACCATTTTTTTCTAGTCGGTGGCCCATGAGACACATCTGGCCCCATCATTTCATCTGCGGTCAGAAGAGACACAAAGTGCTCTGCTAGACTGTTTTACCACAGACTCTTTTTACTACCTTATTCCTCTGAGACTAATCTTTGTGCCTGCCTCTCCTACCACTCTTTGGAGATTTATCCCTGTGGAAAAGTAGTGGTTGAAGTTCTCCTCCAGCACTAGGCCAGAGTAGTCAGCTTCCAGGATTTGGTCTTAGATCCTGTTGGGTACATTTTCCAGGCCCTTTCCTGTTAAAATTGGTGATGTCAAGACAAGGGATCTTCTCCTAAAGGTAGAATATTCTTGTCCTCATCTGAAAAGTCCAGATGTTGCTGGAAACAGTGTGGTAGGAAACAAAAAAAGCAAAGGAAGATGTTTTCTTCTGCAGATCTTATGTGCAAGCACTTGAATGCAGCTGAAAGGTTCAACATGACACAGCAGAGAACAAATGTGTCCTCTGAGGATTCAGTGGGCAGGTTTGTGAATCTCCAGCTGAGAGTGTGTGTTGTGTTTGACTTCTAGGCTGGTGCCAGGCATCATTTGTATTACTTAAAAACTTGTCTTCATATTGTCAGCTTGGAATCTGTAAAGGCATTGGATCAAAAATGTGTCTCTTCTACCAATGATTTGCTGGAACAAACTGAGTAAAATTAGGGCACAGTATACCAAGAGCTTTTGGTAAACTATTTGGTTTTGGCTCACAAGGTAAAGAAATAGTGAAGACAACATTTTATGAGCTATATTCCACCTAAACAGCAACATTAATTTTTCTTTTGTTATTCTACCACAGTACCAGCAACTTTATAAATCTTTTCTGCAAAACGCAACTCTGCAACATAGTTTACTGAAACATAGCCAATTTATGATAATTGCCCACACTGAAAAGATCCTTTTTACAACTATTCTTCTATCCTGTAACAATACACTGAATATACTATAACTATACAGTCATGTCAATACTGTGTCCCATGTTCCCTATCATTGAAAGAGTTGTTCACAGCATATTTCTTGCATTTATTTGTATCTTCTTTTTCCTGAGGGTATAGGATGAGAAAGGAGAAGTTTGCATCTTCAGATCTTAAAAAGAGTTTCTGCAAGATCTGATGCATCCAGTTCCCAGCTCTGCCATGTTTTGAGGCCCTGCAGAGTGGTGTAAATAACAGTCCTGTTCACCCTTGGGTGAGATAGAAATTGGGGTGTACAGTATTGTTTTTCTGGATTATTGTGCAGTGAGAAATCTGCTCTTAGTGTACACTCATCTTTTTACATTTGAGTTTTTAGAAGCTGGTGGGGTAGAGGTTGACTGAGTTTCCTAAGTAATCTGGTTTTTTTCACAAGATTCAAAAATGATAACTGACAATTTTGCTTGACTAGCCAACCAGCCAGGATCTTAGTTCATACATTTTCCTTTTTTTTTTTTTTTTTTTCATGGTTTGTTGCTTAAAATTTTTTGATTGTACATTCATTGCAATAATTTTTGTGAACATTCCTTGCTTCGTGCATTGCCCTCCAGTCCCATTCCCAATGCCAGTAGACTGCATTTTTCCTCAAGAAGAAAAGTTGAAGAGGTAAATGCAGTCCTACAACCCCTTGTTTCAGACTTCTATGTCTCTAGCAGAAGAGTGACCCCATGCAGTTTGCTGGCAACTGGAATCTCTGCTCAAGTGTCAGAATTACATCATCTCCATGGCATCAGGAAAACTTTGGAATATGATAGCAAGGGACAGGAAGGTTGTCTTACCTCTGTCTGAAGGACTGCCAAATGAAAAAAACCCCATGTTGCATACTCTTAAGTTACACATATAATACAGATCATTCTAGTTCAGCACTTTGCTGAATGGGGCCCTTTCTGAGCTTCTAAAATTGCAGGGGTTTTTGTGGGTGCTTTCTCTTGGCCTTGTCTCTGAATTTGTCTTTCTTTCACTTCAGTCCTGCTTATGTACCTGAGGAATACCTACTGTCAACAAATAAAAAGAGAGATGTTGATGGCTGCAATTGATTGAGCGTCATCTGCTAGTTAAAGAAGTTTAAGTTACCATTTCTAGCAAAATCTCCAACTTTGAAATGGAGGTTTGTCTTGATTTAGTTTATTCCTTTTGGTATCAAAATGTGGTGACAGCTTTAAAAAGAAAAATAACATAGTGCTTCAGGGAGCAAAACCAGAGTACAGAATTTTTAATGGTTTTAATTATATTACAGCACTGTTAGGTTTTTTTTTTAAAGTATTCACTCCTCATATTTTTCTTTTGTTAGTAGCCAGTTGACAAGGGGAAGCTCTTATTCCCTCTTCATATTATTATGTTCAGCTTTTTAAATTCCACTTGGAAACATTTTGTTTATCAGAGCTATATGAAGAGTTGCTAAGTGGATATTCATTAGCTTTGGCTTTTGAAAGAGCCATTTGGTCAAAGCAAAAGCACATCACTCCTCTTTTTCTATGCTCATTGATTGTTCCGGTAGAAACTTTTTGCCTGTATGCGGGGTAGAGAGATGACATCAGGATTCATGCAAGGGAACCCTGTGGAGTGAAACATTTCTGCTTATGAGCAGTGATAACAGCAAAATAGTTGAGCAAGAGCCAGAGCAGCCATATATGCATGGTCTGCATTGCTGATTTCTGGGCTTACAAGAGACCTTTCAGCATCAATGCCTGTATGGTAATTCTTCCACCCTGACCAACTTGGGACAGGTGGCATCTGCTGGGCTGAGACCCTGCCATAAATACAGGAGATGGAGAAGTAGTTTAGACAGGACTCTGCTTGGGATGGAAGGCCATTTATGTGAACTTTTGCACAGGGCTGTTCCTTGAAAGGAGAAAAGTGGTATAAAATCATGTCTTCAAGGGAACATTCTGAGCCTATATGCAACTTCCAGCCAGCTCCTGTTGGGACCTTCAAAAAGCCTTCTGACTGTGCAGCCTTCAGAAACCTGCCGTTAGCTTCAGGCCCAAGGAAACCTTTAGTACAGCTGCCAGTCCTGAAAATGTATCTATGGTAGGGAATTGACAGGAAGAGGAGCTTATTTGTTTCACCTGGTTTTGGGTGAGATCAAGCTAGAGCCAATAAAACCAAAGGATGGGGAGAATTAGTTTGGCTTTTGCCAGGGAACGCTGTCATTTTGCTACCTCTAGCATGAAAAATTGTTATGTGGCTGAGATACTGCCAAGAAAATGCCAAGTGCAAGTCATGCATCAGGATTTCTAGGCCAGCTCTTTAAATGTTACCCATCTAGCTCATCTTTGTTTTATGCATTTATTAACATAGTTGAATGCTTTAAAGGTAAAATAAATGAGCAGTCAATTGCAGGAGTAGGGGAAAAAATTAAAAAGTTTTCATTTTTATTGCTGGTAAGTCTATACCTTTTTATACCTCTATTCCCTCAGACTGTTTTCTGGTTTGGAGCTCAATAGTCATATGTAATTTTAAAATCTTCTTTAAGAAGTTTAATCCTCACAGTTGTAACAACATACAACAGATGCATACAAAGATGGTAAAATCCATAGTGGGGGACTGCCAGGAAACTGGAGACACACCATCACTGAAAGTTGTCATCATTGAACTGACAAATCTTAAGGGATTTTCTTGTTTCACTTGAACTTCCCTAGTGCAAGGAAACAGACTGGATGATCTCTTGAGATCCACCCTATCCCTCCACTCTGTGATCTTATCTTGGATTTCCTAGTGGCAGTGTAGCCTTTGATATTATTTTCTGCTGTGCCAAGTAACATAACAACCTTTGTAAAATTAAGGTTCTATTTTAATAACCAGACACCCTTATGGGAACCCAAAAGACAGTAACAAGAGGTTTAAAAAACATAACCTACAAAGAAAGGTCGATAGAATGGGGTTTGTTTTTCTGGAGGAGAAGAGACGAAAGGAGATGTGATACATTTTCCAGAATGCAAAGACTGCAACAAAGAGACCAGTGAATAAAATGGTCCCCGTAGCTGTCAGGAAAAGGTCAACAGGAATTTAGCTTAATTTGCAGCAAAGAATATTCGGGTTCCATGTTACAAAGCAAATTCCCAACTTGGAGAGTGATGAAACACAGTCTGCTTAGGGAGGCTGTGGCTCTCCCCTCTGCTCGCCTCAAGAGCAGGTGAAAATAACATCTGTCAGGGGTCATATACTCCTTATTGCTGCAGCAGTGTGATGGATCAGATGAAGCTGAGCCTCTTCCAGTCTTTTGTTGACAAAAAACCCCAGGATTCATGAGTGAAATGTTACCACTGATGACTCAGTGTCACACAGAGTGTGTACCACCCCGAAAGCCTGGTCCAACAGCTCCTCAAGTCAGCCACAATGCTTGGTAAAACAATGAATGTCCTCTGGTCTCCTGGCTGGGGGCCACCAGGGGTCCCTGGGATGTAGAATGCTAAGTCTGGCAGGGCATTTCGAGGGAGCATGGTACATGCTTCTTGTTCTCTCTGCTGATGAGTGCATCTGACCACTTTTAGACATGAGATACTAAGCCAGACAAGGCTTTAATTCCACTGGGAATAATCACCTTATTCTTAGCCTGTTTGTGTTCAGGACCCTGAAGAAGAATCACAGAACAGCAATACAAGAGTTTTGTCCCGTGGATGTTTGAGACAAGCTGGTTCCTCCCCATCTATTCCTTCCTGACAGGTTTGTGATTCCCACCTCACCTATTTTTGATGCTAAGGCAAAGAGATACAGCAGCAAAGGATGTGAGGAGCCAGATTCAGCTCAAACTGATGGGAAGTTCCTCCTGGCTTACCCCAGGAGAGCAAAAGTCATCACGTACTGCCTTGGCCAGCTTTCTTTTGTCATTAAAATTTACTAGAAATATAGCTTATGTACAGATACCAGCATTTGAGAATCTAGGAGTTACTTCTTCTAATGATCACTTCAGTGAAACAATTCTAACACTGAAAAACCAAATCCCCATGTTCCCTATGGTAATAAAAGCACCTTACATAGACTTTCTAGTCAAGCACTACCTTATTTGCAACAATAAACTTGCTTCAACTATTCAAATCCCAATAAACTATTCACTTTGGAAAATGGACTCCACTAAACACTTGTCAGTAGCTATGATCTAGGAGTCCAGCTTGATGCCAAAAATCAATAGGTAGGTTTCAGGAAGAGCAGCACCTTGTACAGTGCTTACAGCATACAAATATATTGGTACATGTGGAAGAAGGCTGACTCAACACAGTGCAGCCTCAGCTGCTCAGCTGTTTGTAGGTCTCATATACTTCTTTTCCTCAGTATTACTCTGTTCAGTTGCAGCTGAATTTCACCCAAAATGACACCCCAGGCTGGCCTGTTTAAGCCACAGCAGCAGTGAGGCAGGACAAATAGCCCTATGAGGAGGTCACCCCAAAGGACAAATGTGCCTAACCCCTGGAAGCAGTTTCTGGCACCCAAATAAAGGGACTGAAGCAGGGATTTGAGCAGGCAGCACTGCCTGAAAGGAACAAGGTCCAGGCAGGAGACCCATGGGGTGAGAGAGGCACGGAGGGAACGTCAGGCTGCATAATGTCTCTCTTGAGAGTACTGATGGTGCACATCTACTACAGAGCCTGTATGGACCTGATCTCAAATGAGTCTTTGTTTCAAGGGTTTTGCAAAACAGCTGTGTATTTTTAAAGTTTTCATTATTACAACATTTTGCAAAGACTTCTTGCAAAACTTCCCTGTTCTGTAGAAAGAAGCTTGGCAGGCCAGAAGGCTGAAATGCCAGAGCCAGGTTTCAGCAGGTCCTGCAGCAGCTGACACAGAGCGTGGTGGCTAATGATTCTGAGCCATACCAGCTCTGAATGAAAACTAGGGCTAATTTTAAGCTAATTCTATGCTGAATGTTCCTATTGGTCTGGCCACAGGGAGCTGTCTGCAGATCATTTTAGTCTTGCCACTTTCTTTAATGTTTCTGTGTCTCATTTTAGAATAGAGCACACCCTGCTTTTCAAGTTCAAACTCTATTCTGAATTAATTTGCACACTAGGCAGTGAGAAGACCTCACTATGGCTAATGACTGGTGATGCCAGTATTTATAACCTGAAGGGTATTTCTTTCTTGCATTCCTTTGCACACCCTGACCTACCTCCTGCAATAACAATTTAGTAGTTCAATTCAACATTGAATGGGACATGAAATCAGAACCCAAACAAGAATACTTTCTGCATTTTATCAAATGTAATTTGTGATATTTAACTTTCCTTGGGTTTATATCTATGCTTTTGTAACCTTTTTAACTCTTTCCCCTCTCTCCTTCCCATACCCTGACTGCTCTGGTTCATTTCAGCTCTAAAATTTTCCAAACTTGTGAAGTAAAACCACAAATTTTAACCCACATAACAGCTTTCCAATCCTGACAGCTATGGGGGACTGGGTTTTCAAAAGAGGCCAGTTTTGCTGTTGGGTCAAGAACAGACCTTTCACATGCTGTAATAGGAACTAATAGAAAAACAATAGCAACAAAAATAACAAGAAGATTTGGGTCAGTCCTATCCCACAGCTACACCCTTGTGGCCCCTGGATATTTGTTCTCTGTTCTGTTCCCAAGTTAAGTGCTGAAAACCTTAATGTGCCCACATAACTTCAGAGAGAGAGCAGGCCAACCTTGCCAAGATTTGTCCCTCTGATCTAATGTGGATACTCTGCTACTGTTTGCTCAGTAAAGAGTGTCTCTGGATGGACAGGCTCTGCCTCTGCATGCCGCACTGGGAAAGGAAATATTCCAGCCTGTTCTGACTCTTCACAGTCCCTCCTGTGCACAAACAGGCAAAAGACCTGCCATTCTCCTGGAATTGATTCAAGCCAACCAATCAACAAAACAAATTCACAAAGTCTTTCACTGAATTTACCCACCCTGGTTTTAATTATGAGGCAGGAATAGGACGTTATTAAAACCTGGCTCTAGACCCTTCCTGAGGCCTTACTCTGATTACCACTGTGGATAGCTTTGGGAATTGGTTCAGAACTGCTCTGTGGGCTAGAAAGTTGTCATCAGTCTTTCTCCTTTGACACTGTCCCTTTGTGGTGGGGTGACAACAAGGTGCTCCATCCTGCTATGGGGGCTACCATGCTTGTAGCCAAGCAGCTGCACAGGCACCTCCTGCAAGCACCTCAGGCTTGGGCTATAAGCATGGGGGTGGCATGTTGTGTACTGGTATTTTGCAAAGCCAAAGCCTCTTCGCATGTCAAGGGAGTGCCTTGAAATGTGGAGAAACTCCTTTTTCTCCCACGTGTCCAAGCTCCTTGAGGCGGACACCCTGCGTGCCTCCCCCTTGGTCAGATGCCTTTAGGAGCATCTCCTTCTCTGTCTCCTTCACCCCACAATTATCATCTTGTGAGCCTAGAAGCATGTGACCCTTGCCACATGCTGTTTTCAAGACTTTTCAGGGTCTTTATCAAACCATCCCTTGTTCTTTGTACATGGATTTCTTCCAAGCATTGCTCTACTGCCTTGCAGCTTTCGTAACAATATTTCCGGTGGTCTCCAACTGGGACACTAGCCTCTTCCATCTCATTCACAAAGAAGTTTTCTGAAGGCTCAGTCTTTTTGGTTGGTTGATACTCCAATCTGTAGTTTTTCTTTTCCGAATGCTGTGTGTTGTCATTGCAGCTTATCTTTTTCCTTTGGTTTCTTATCAGGAGAAAGCTGTTTTTCACCCTAACTATTACCAGGTCCTTTGGTCCTTTAGGCTTCTCAGAGACTTCAAGATATTTTTGAGTCCTCAATCTGTGTCTTTAAGGTTCTCTTTCTGAAGTTGCTGCTCCTCTAGACCCCCATGTGCCACTGTGAAGGCTCATACAAGAAGACATTTACTCTCTGACTTCCTTTCTGAGACTTGGAGAGGGGTGATTCTCCTGCTATAATTTTCCTTGTGCCCTTGGAAAATGTAGTCATTTCATGCATATATGGAATTTGATCACACTCCTCAATACCTGTGGGATTCCAGGACTTTTCATGACACCATAGGCAAGAGTCAAGACTCATTTGAGCATGGATACAAGGAACAAACCCCGCTGCCTGGTGGATTTAATATCCCTAATTTTCTTTCCTTGGTACAAACAGGTACCTGTTATGAGCAGTTTTCTCACTGACACATAGTATCTGTATTCACCTAATTTTTCTCCTGGGACTAGATTGGACCCTCACCCTGAGTCAGGATAAAATGACCAGTTTTTTCATCTGTGTTCCCTCACCCATAAAGCCCTTCTACTTCTGCCTTGCACTGTGTGCACAGCTCACATCAAGCTGCTGTGACCTCAGAGAAGGGGTTTCAAGGCAGATGAATTGTATCTTTGCCCTGAGACAGTATAATGACAGCCTAGACCTGAAGTAATGCTGACACAGCAGTCAGGAGCAATAATTTTGCCCTGACAAAGTGCAAGTTGCTCAAGTAAGTTTTACCCTGATTTGCGTAACCAGACAGCAGCAGGTGCGGCAGCAGAAAACTGCTACCTGAATACTTCAAGTTTCTGAAGGGTTCTGCAGATGATGCTACCACTTCTTCTCCTGCTATTACCTGACCTATCTACAGTGTATGTTCCTGTGCCAGAGCCACCTCATCTAGGAAAACCCTGCTTCATCTCGGCTTCAGCTCATGATCCCTGAGTTAGGAATTAATTTGCTGCACGTTATCAGAGCTTGTGTTGTACACTGTGGTTTCTATGCTTTTAAACCTCCATGGAAGCACTTCATCATGGCAACTTTCTTCTTCCTGTTGTGTCCATTTTTTAAATTTTTTTTTTTTTTTTGTAATTATCTTAACTCAGGAAGAAGAGGGCATGTCCTCAGCAGAGGCAGCTGTCAGGAACTTGTTTCAAATGTCATTTTAGGACTCAAACCTGGTAAGTAATAATGGCTTTTGAAAACATTTAAAGAATTTGAGATCCCCCTCCATGCACAGCCCCACCAGTCAAAACACCTTGACTCTCCAAGCTGCAAGACATGCTAAAGGCAAGACCTTCCTCCACCCCAACCTAGGCAAACCTTCAGCTTAATCCTGAAGCCACTTGGAGCTGAGAGCAGAGAAGTTGTGGGGCAGCCTCTTCCAGCTCTCCATTTATACTGATGGAAGGCAAGGCCTTCCTCCAGAGAGGCCTCCAAGGAGGTGCTGTGAAATCCCAGGAGCCTGGGAGCCCTCAGGAGAATGAAAGCAATGCATATCCAAACCACAGCTCTCCCCTCTCCTGCCTTTGTTCTGGCTGTGCTAACTGTGGGCACTGAGGTGGCAGGCAAATTGCCACCTCCAGATGGACATACTCTCCAGATGGACTTGCTGCTGCCTCTATTTTTCTCCTTTCTTTCCTCCCCTCCCTGCTTTTTTTACCTTTTTTTCTTTTTGTATTATTTTTCTTTTCCTTGCCATAGGCTAAATCATGATTACAGGGAATTCAGTGGCAAAACTGTCATCTGTTTCTTGGGGACCCAGGTATGGCCTTGTGTAAATGAATTGGGACAAAATGGCAAATGGGTTGTGGCAGAATATTCACACCATAGCAGAGAGATGAAAACTTGAATCATATCCCATAATTTTGGCTGCTGTAGTAGCTGAACTAACATTGAATCCTCAGAATTCTGACTGAAATATCTGTGTTCTTAAGATTATGCTGAGGCACCCAAATACATCTTTTCCCCTCAGAGTTTGTATGCAGCCCAACGTGTTGAGGTCAAGATCCACACTCCAGAAAGAAGCAGATGGTCTCCTGAGTGATGTGTTTTCACTCACTGAGCATGAATATGAAAAAGCCTTCTTATTTTCCAAGCACATGGAAGTCAGTAATGCAGAACAGTCTCAGGGAATCTTAATATGTGAATAAACGTGTGTTGCAAGAGCTTATTTTGGTCTTTGTGCTCACTATGGATTCCTAAGATTAAATGATACCCAAATACTATATATCATTGTTTTTATTGACTTGGTTCAAACATCAGAGCCATGCAAAAATATTGTTTCAATTTGTGTAGATTTACAATATTTCTGACCTTCATAATGAACTAAACAAAAGCAATTCTGGAGTCAGTAAATGTTCACTTTTCAGAAGTATCTATAAATTATAAATACCAAATACTCTGTATGAATGCACTTATGGTGTTGCAGAGCTGTATTGCTGAGTGAATGGGGTGAAGACAGCTGGAAACCCTGTTATATAAATTATGTTGAATTTTAAAGGCCGATCCCTCTCTCTCTTTGCATCATGCACTCTTTAGCAAAGAGCCTTAGGCACCAGCTGAGGACCATCCCCACTCTTCACATCCCACAAGGCAAAACACACCGTACCCAAACCTTTTCCCCTCTCTATACGTCCTTTGCCATCAGGCAGTTTGAAGTCCTGTGCTCCCCATGGCCTTTCTTCCCCTACCCCTCACCCAGGCAGAATGGGGGATCAGTGGGATGAGTCACTCCATCACCCAACGTGCTGGAACCCTGACAGGTCGTTTAGTCCTGGCCAAGGGCAGAGTCACCTGGGTGGTTTCTCTGAGTTCAGGCTGCACAGAGAGGCCAGTATCTGCTGCTTCTTCCCAAAATAGCTGCATTTAGGAGAGCAGGGAGGAATGTCAAAATGTTTTTAATAACCAACACAGCATTTGGAGCATTTATTTCAAGTCTTATTGAGCCAGTGGAAAGAGACCCATGGATTTCAGTAGGATTTGTATGGGACTTTAAAATTGATTGTATATCTAAGAGGGTAAAAGCAGAAAATTTTGGGAAAAGGCTCTTAAGCATTTTTCCCCCTAATCCTTCACCTGTACCAGCTGTTGGAAAACATCTTGCCAAACATCCTCTCTCATCATGCTCACTACAGAAATTTCCTGAGCTTGTCCAGCCAACCAAAACATTAATTTCTACTAAGACACACAGAACCCCCCACCTTTCTCGCCAGCTCAAGTAACATTAAACGTTTTATTCAAACACAGAAAAACATAGAGATTTGGAGCTGAGACTGCTGCTTCTCTATGAGCTCTGTGTATTTTTAATGTTTCTGGCTAGAGATATGAGGTAAGGAAGAAGTGGAAGTGAGAACAGTGAATTCCATGTTGAAAGAGTCATATGGAGATTTTTAATAGCATTTTAAAGTGCACCTGAAAAATTTACAATCTCATCCATTTTATGTGTGAATTGCATGGTTGTGCAACCTCTTTGTGTATAACAAAGAAATAACTGCAAATGCCTGTGTAAAATGCCATCTCTCTGTTCATTCACCCACTTGCCAAATGCAAATAGATATGTCTGCAAGTTCTGCAAAAAGGCTGTGTAGGAGTCTATGTTGAAAATACGTCCTTTCATGGTCTTTAGATGTTTCCTCAGTTTGTTCTATCTGCTTATTTCCCACCAACAGCTAAGCCATGTAATGAGGGCAAAAGAAACCCTCTGACAGTCTGAGGCACCCCCATAATCAACAGTTCATTGGTTCTTAAGAGCGTTAAGGCCCAGAAATGAATGCTGCAAGAAACTTTATCTAGGAGCTGACTGACTGATGGATGGAGCAAGCCACAATGGTAGGCATTTAAAAACCTGGCTGGCTGTGCCACACTCACACTCTTGAGTGTGAGCAGAATGTGTTGTACCTCCCCTGAAAATTCTTAAAGCACACTTACTCCTTTATAAATTTTGATAAACAGGTTCCATGTTATGCCTTTTAAACCCCCCAAGGTTCTAACCCACTGATTGTCTGCAATATTATTTTTGTGGATTTTTTTTTTTTTACATAAGTGTTTATTTTTGCCAGCATGCACTAACGGTATTGGCTGAAAATTGATGTTAAAACATTATTTTGCTTTGAAACAGGGGGAGAAATGCTTCAAAAATTACAAATTCCTCTTTGGTTTGTTTCTTTGGAGATTGTTGCTAGATTTCCACCCTAAGCCTGTTTTTAATTTCTTTTGACTCAAAATTTATTTGTCTCTAAAGAAAAGGGGTTTCCAGAGACTGTTTGCCTGGTATATGTATTGTAGCAGAGGCCACAATGTATGGGGTTAGAAGAGAAATCTTATTAGTCATCTTCTTTTTATTCTGGTTCTGACTCACTTGTTGATTTGGAGTACATGGTTGGGTTTTTTTTTGGTTTTTTTTTTTTTTCATTTTTTTTTTTTTTTTTCCCAAGTAGGACTTATTTCCCTCTCTTCCTAATGAAATGAGCTTAGCCCAGTGATTATGACTGTGGCTTGACCCGCCAGACCATTAAATATGCCTCCCAGGCTTGCAATGACCTTGTGCAGATCCTCAGACTCTCTAGCACTGACCCCAGCTCCCTGTACCCCAAAGATGGGGAGCTGGGTATTAAAGGGTGGGTCTCCTAGAAGCCAGTATGATGAAGGAGATGGTAGATTATGAGACACTTTAAGCCATGATTGTGTTTTGGGTCCTTCCACTGAAGTGTTCTCCTGCCCTGGGGTAAATGCTGAGAGGCAATTTTGTGATCCAGATACTGTGGTTTGAGTGTACCCCGAGGGAGTGGGCTGGGATGTAGCCATTTGATCTCATTTATAGGCCTGTAGGACCATCCCTCCACTCTCAGCCAGGATCATCTACATCTCAGATACTCCAGCAAGCATTTCAAAAGCCTACCCTGATGGACATGTCATGGTTTAGTTGTTCCTGTACAATCTCCCTTTAGCATTAGGAAAGTGCTTCCTGACCTCTCAGTCTGCCTCCCTTTATGTCTGTCTTTTGTCACTCTGTGTCATGGCAGATGGTCCTCTCTACTCAAGCAACTCCATAATTTAAATTTTCTCCTGCACTGTGTTTCTAGATGTTTAGTTAGCCCTTTTGCTGTTCCTTCAACTTAGCACAACTGAATTATATCTTTCTGGAAGATCATTTTTCCAGACTGCATGTGGATACTCACAGTCACTTTGCAGGGATGAAAATTGGTTATCTGTTTCACGGGGTGTAATTCTGTTTATACATTGCTAGTCTGGGGTTACCCTCTTCTGCAACAACACAAAGTTGCTGTTCAGCTTGTGATTCTCTACAGCTTCTGGATGGTTTTCCTGCAGATCTGCTGCCCAGGAAGCTGTTCCATCCTGCAGTATACAGCCAGTTAGTGCCCATGTGAAGAAGAATCTGCAAGCTTGTTTCCAGAGTAGCATGTTTTCCTGTTAGACCTTAAAAATACTGGTTTCCTAAGATCATTTTGAATTCTAATCTTGTCTTCCAAACTCCTGACAGTCCTTCCCTGCTGGCTGCCATCTGTATATCCTCTCTGTTTCATCGTCTGGGGCATGAATAAAAATACTGAATATGACTAAATCTGGGAGAGGCTGTGCCACACCTATCCCATATGTCTCTCCACTGTGACTGGCAGTTCAATATCTTTTCACTACAAACCTCCTCTCCCACCATTTCTTCCTCTGGATTACACCTCACTAAAGCAGACTTCAATGACTTTTCCCCACCAAGGACAAAAATTAAAGTGAAAGGCTGATGTTCAATTTCTTTCCTTTCTCCATGCTCATGTTTGCTATTGTTAAATAGTTATTTGCTGTAATAATGAATTCTGAGATAAATAAGGCACATCATTTATTTGGAGATAGACATGACATTTGTCCTTTACGTTCTCTTGCCATAGAAGGCAATCTCCTTCTGCAAGCAGAGCATACTAGTGTATCACACTAACACTAATGCAAATACATTAATACAAAACTTCCAGATGTACTTGAGATCTTCAAATGAATTTTTCTGTAAGACTTAGCTAGTTATTTTTTTTATCTGTTCTCCTGAGAGTTGTGTTTCTGCCATTCCCTATTGTTTACTACAGCTTTTCCTTCTCCCTGCTGTGCCAAGGTTGATCTGCTGCCCTCTGCTTCCAAGGACTGTCTGAACAGACTGCACCTTCCCTTCAGTAAAACCTTGTCTTCCATGCTGGAGGTTTGCTGTTGTGCAATTTTACCCTTTTATAACCTCCTAAAATTCTTCCTCAGCTTGATCTACTGTGGTCTCAGCCTTGGGGAAAATGAGAGCATTTTGGGCTATAATACAGGGGGTGTTGGGGTTCCATGCACCTCTCTGGCCTCAGGGGAGAGCCGGGTAGCAGGTATCCTCCCAGTGACAATGGCACCAGACAGGGACAGAGTGCTGGGCTTGGTAACTCCTTGGCTGCAGAGAGAATCTCGAATTTTGGGCTTGTTAAATTGCCCTATAATTATAAAGGCATTGCAATAGCTCAGATCAAAAATTTACCCAGGCAGATTAGGAATGTGTCAGATGCTGAACTCCTCAAAAGTGCTAATACCTTGCTGCGCTTTTATGTGGTTTAAGTTGTGCATTTGTTTTGGAGCCAAAAGACAGTGCCAGAAAAGAAGACGAAGCAACCTTTGCCAGTCCTCCCTTTGTAAACCTACATTGCACAGTGGGAAGCAGGAGAATTTACTTTAACTAAAGCCAAGTCGGTGGTTTAATCTTTGTAAACATGTCTTAAGTGCTCTGCCTCTTATCTTTATGCCATGGCTTTTGTTCCAAAAAAAGAAAAAAAAAAAAAAAACCCACCAAAAAACCAAAAACAAAACAAAAAAAAAAAAAAAAACAAAAAAAAACAAACAAACCCCAAAACGGGTAGAAAGCTATTCAGCCAGAAATATCACAGTTCTGACATGAAAACTGGTCATCAATCACTTTCCTGTGGAGCTCTGTGTGTGCGTGTGTGTGACAGTGAGCCTGAGTGTTTGTGCTCCTGTGTTGTTAAATTAGCAACTGGTGGCCTACAGTGCAAACACAGCCTGCTCCTGCAAAGGCCAGAAAAGAAAGAAAGAAAAGAAAAGAAAAGAAAAGAAAAGAAAAGAAAAGAAAAGAAAAGAAAAGAAAAGAAAAGAAAAGAAAAGAAAAGAAAAGAAAAGAAAAGAAAAGAAAAGAAAAGAAAAGAAAAGAAAAGAAAAGAAAAGAAAAGAAAAGAAAAGAAAAGAAANGAAAGAAAGAAAGAAAGAAAGAAAGAAAGAAAGAAAGAAAGAAAGAAAGAAAGAAAGAAAGAAAGAAAGAAAGAAAGAAAGAAAGAAAGAAAGAAAGAAAGAAAGAAAGAAAGAAAGAAAGAAAGAAAGAAAGAAAGAAAGAAAGAAAGAAAGAAAGAAAGAAAGAAAGAAAGAAAGAAAGAAAGAAAGAAAGAAAGAAAGAAAGAAAGAAAGAAAGAAAGAAAGAAAGAAAGAAAGAAAGAAAGAAAGAAAGAAAGAAAGAAAGAAAGAAAGAAAGAAAGAAAGAAAGAAAGAAAGAAAGAAAGAAAGAAAGAAAGAAAGAAAGAAAGAAAGAAAGAAAGAAAGAAAGAAAGAAAGAAAGAAAGAAAGAAAGAAAGAAAGAAAGAAAGAAAGAAAGAAAGAAAGAAAGACTAAATAGCTAAAAGAGAAAAATCCTCTCACAACAAAATCTGAATTCTCCTGGGTTGTCTGGAACAGTCTTCTAAGGAGGAAAAGCTCTTGTAGACATAGAGCATGCTGCAAGCTTAACTCAAAATTGGAAAACTGATTGTGTAAGTGTACATGTGTTTGTTTGCAGAAATCAGATTGATGTTTTAAAATGCTGTTTTTTTAAAAAATCAAATCATCATGCAAGACCTGTTTGGTACTTTTTTCAGGCTTTGTGGTATAGGTGAGCATTGCAGATGCTGGCAGTGTGCTAAAAGTAGGTGTGAGAAATGACAATTTTAAAATTCATCTTTTCATGTAAGTCTTTTAGGGTAGTCTTTCAGACCATGTATCACTCCTCATCACAGCACAAAGAGTGCAACACAGAGTATTGGGAAATTTGAGGCACAAAATAACACCAATTTTTTCAGCACTGAATAACTGGACTTCTAAAATGGGACTGAGAGAATGCCATGCAATTTTGGTGGACCAGATAAAGCTAACAGTGAATCCCTTCAACACAAAATGAGCTTCAGGACTTGCTGTTCCAACATTTATATAAAACAGTTGTATTTGCCTCATCTCTCTGTGCTTTGCAGATAAAGACACCCAGGAGACATTTTTCTAGGTGTTGTGTTTACAAGCTTTTTTCTCAGGTGCATCTTCCTTTTTAATCCTTTTTGTTATACTGATAACAATAAAGGGCAAACTGGGTGCACTGTGCATTACACCTCCAGTTTAACCAGAAGCTTTGTGATGTCCCTGCAGCCAGACTGCTTTGGTTTTGGCATAAGAGGAGATCCCTTTATGCAAACAATGAGCCTGTGTGTCTTCTGAATCCCTGCTGAAGGAAGGTACTGAGTGATGGTGACATGTCATGGGCTGCTGAAGGTGCTGCTTCTATTAACGTCTGTACAATATTACAAGACTGGTGTTCAGAGGGACCAGCAGGATGTTTCCTCAGAATATAGCCAGCTGTGCAAAGAAGCTGGGCTGTTCTCTTGACCTGTTTTGTTGCCAGGGTTTTTATCTTCTGTGTAGCTTGACTTTCTGAAATAGCTCAAATCTCCTCTACTAAATAAAAGAGACGCTATCATTTGAAATGTTACAAACAGTTTTGGTGTTGTATTTAACTAGGAAATCTCCTACATTAGATCTTGTCTTTACTACAGCAGAAAGACGAAATTAAAAATGAACAATTAGCAATGGCTTGTGTATAGCTTATGACAATGGGATTATATTTATTGTTATCTCCAAACAGAATGAAATCTGAGCCAATAAAGGATATTAATTGTGCTTTAAAGAAAAGAAAATCAGTTTAGCTAAAAACAATGCTGGGAGAAATTCAACTGGGAGAAAGACTTTATTAACAGAAAAATCTGAACAATGATTGAAAATGATTGGATAATACTTAAAGAAATGGCCAAAAAAGCCCCAACCAGCAAAAGAATCTGCATTCATTAAATGGCCTGCTGCAGAAGGGAAGTAAAACATCTTATGCATACTTGTACTCAGATCTCAAGGGAAAATGCAAAAAGTTCCCAATGTTGATACATGTAAATTAGAAGGTAGATTTGGAGAAAATTGATAAAAGGGGAAACAGGTCACAAGGACATGCACAGCTGAGCAAAGCTGTCTGTTGCGGAGTATTTTCTTGTATTTTGGGGATTTTATTTTAGTATTTCCAGAATAAACGCAAAAAGAACACTAAAAATGACACATGTCCATTACGAGATGAAAATAGTAAGTCTGCCAATAGGAAAATATGTTAAAAAGAGATTTATTCTGTTGTATTTTTTCTTCAGTCCAGGGAAAAATCTCCAAACCCTAATCATTTATTCATGTCAACCAACAGTAATCACAGAGATTTTGTTCTAGTTGTAACTAAAGAGGAGGTTGAACAGCAGATAATAAAGTCAGGCAAGGACCCAAGTAACCTGTATCCAGCAATCTAAAAAAAAACCAGCAAGCCAAAGAAAATAAATCTTAGCACACTGGGGAAGTTCCAGATGCCTGGGAGAAAGCTAGCACAATAAATGGCATGAACCAGATAATTTGCAGACCTGTCAGCCTGATGGGGATCCTGGAAAGTGGAGTTGGTACTGCATAACATTGTTATCAGGCAGCAAGGGTTCAGAATCAATGAGGAATGTGCAAGATGCACCAAAAATAGGTCAACTTCTGGTCTCAAATTCTCTTCTGCAGGGGCATGTTTATCATCTAAAGATGTTTCTGTTATACATGTGTTTCTGTGAATCATGGGAGAGAGATTTGTGGGAGAAAGGAAGCAGGTAGGAATTAGGGATCTCACACTGGTATTGATGTTGTTCAGACTCTTCACAAACAAAGCACAAAAATATGCAGGACTGAAAAACATACCTGGAAGAGGTCTAAAGGGATCAGCAAATAAGAAGGTGGTCTGATTACAACCTAGAGCTACTTATATAGGTACAGACAACTGGAGAGACTGTTTTAGTCTGGCAGACAAAGATGCAAAACAAGATCCAGTGGCTGGGGTTGGAAATGCATTTTTAATTGCAAGTCATTTACTGTAAGAAAGTACTTCAACATCAGAACAACTCACAATGGATTAAAAAAATGTTTATACTGGAACTTTTTCCAGAAAAATCTGTTTTATTCCAGCCATTGTCTTTGGATCAGAAGCATGAACTGATCTCAGTAAGTCCTGTGGTCCATGGAAAAAGAACATTGGATTGAGCATCCTGGGTGAGTCCTGTCCTTAAAATCTATGACTTGTAGAGAAACAAAAGCAATGCTGCATGCTAAGCAATCTGCTCTGAGTCAAGTGTCTGAAAAAGGAGGTCCATTCCTTGTGAAATAAATGATTTCTGAACCAAGGACTTGTTTCATTCAGAAGAGTGTAGTCATTTAGGGTGAGCCATTCAAAAAAACCACAGTGCAGTGGTAATCTAATGATAAAATCAGCATATGGAGCACTGGGAGAAGAATGTTTATCCACCATCTTCAATATATTCTTTAGCATATCACATTCAAATATTTCCTTGGACTGGAAGAAATACTCTTTGCAGATTTGTCCTTTTGGGAAAATGGGGTGGAGGAGGAAATCTTATGGTGCTTTTGCTTTGTTTCTCTTCAAGCCATTGTATCTGTCTGTAAAAATACCACTGAGCAAGTTGGCAGTATCACTAATTCCCAACAGCACAAAAACAAAATAAAAATTAAAGCTTTAAAAAGGAAGAAGCACTATGTAAGGTAAAAATCAGTTCAGAGACAGGCCACAAGAGCTGCTGCCTCCAATGTGTCTTTGCTAAAGCAGCTCAAACTTGAAATTAAGCTGCAGTGGGGAACATCTGCAAACCATCAAAGATGGTGCAAAGGTTGGTGAAAATCTTTGTGGCCTCTGTGATTCATAGATACCAGCCAAATTACAAACAAAAGCTTTTTTCTTTTGTGACAGACATAGTATTGTGGCTTGAGTCAAACAGAGCCCTATTGTTGGGTGATTTTATCTTATTTCTTTTGCAGATTCAAGTGAGGAAACAGGCTTAAAGAGCTGTTGGGGCAGGAAGACAAGTGAAGTGACTCTGTCATCTCAGGCTCTTTTCTCACAGCTTTCTGGCTGTGGCTCATTCTTCCCTCTCATTATCTTTCATGCAGAGATGTGACTGAAGATGAGACCAGACCTCAGTGGGTTGCAGGTGTTTTGGACCAGGGGCAGTGCAAATTTTAACAACCTTTGAGGTTCTTGGTCTGAGGCCTGTCGTTAAAATCTATGACCTGCAGAGAAATAAAAGCTATGCTGCACACTGAGTGATCCTCTCTGTGTCAGGTGTCTAATGGAAAAGGCCAGGAGGCTTGGGTAATTGTTTGGGTGTTTAAAGTACACTCGAGTTTAAGCTGCACCAGCAAGACTAATAGAGAGCTGGTCTAGGATCTTAGACCTAGCTCTACAGTCCAGACACACCTTTTGTTTTTAGGGAAACCTGATCAGCCCAAATTTCCTTTTTTGCTAGTGCTTTATTCCACATACTCTCAGCAAAACTCTTTAGTGGACATTAAGTGGGATCAAGCCTTGCCTCTGCAAAGTAATCTGTTGTAGGGGCTGCCAAACCCAACAGTCTGACCGAGGCAGGGTAGCCACATCTTTGTGCTCTGGGCTGTCCCACGGAGGGGCTGAGCACCCAGCCACCACAGGAGCACATCCACACTCACACAGGATGCATGTACACACGTTGCTGTCCATAGAGATGAGCACAGCCAGATATACACATACACAAGTGGCTCAAATAGGCTAATCCTGTCCTGCTCTCTGGCAGTTCTAGGAAGTTCTAGGAGTGGGCAATGTATACATACATGTAATATGGGTGCCTCTATCCATGGGGTTGGATTGTCAGCCTGCCTAGCAGGTGTCCCTGGACCCTGGCTTCTGCAAGCACTGGCACCTGGGCATGCAAAGCCCTGTGGCTGTGGTCCCACTCCAGCTCCCTTAGGTACAACCTCCCCTGCTCAGCCTGGAGAAGAGAAGACTCCATGGAAGCACTATTACAGCCTTCCAGCACTTAGAGTGGGCGTATACAAAAGATGAGGAAAAACTTTTTAGTAAGGCATGTTGCAATAGGACAAAGGGCAATGGTTTTAAACTCAAAGAAGATAGATTTAGACTAGATACAGGGAAGATTTTTTTTTTTAGAATGAGTATGTTGAAATGCTAGAACAGGCTGTCCAGAGAGGCAGTGGATGTAGACATTCAAAGCAAGGCTCAATGGGGCTCTGAGCAACATCATCTATTGAAGATACCCATGCTCATTGCTGGTGGGTTGGATTAGATGACCTGCAAAGGCCCCTTCAAAACAAAAAATTTCTATGATTCTATCTATGATCAAGACTGAGCCATTTTGAAAATCAAAATTCCATCAAAAATTAAGTCCTATCTGGCAGAAGTAGAAATAAAATCTCTGGCCATGCTAAGGTCAAAGGTAACTTTGAGGCCTTTTGTTAAAAGCTTGAGTGCCATGTTTAGCTTGAGAAATTGATTCACCATCAATCTCCCTGCAGCTCATGTGCATGAAGCCCTGTAAGGATTCTGCCAACTTGCCACTGTCCCCCATAGTCCCTTGTTACCACAACTGATGATGAAGGGTGATGCCATGACAGGATTATCGGCACCAATGGGCTTCTCCCTCAGTACTGACCCCTCTTATCTTGAGGCAGGCTGGGCTCCAGCACTTCTGTGAGTCTAGCTGAGGCTGATCTGAGCACCCCCTCGATTCTTGATAAACTAGCAGAAATACTCCTGGCTTCAACACTAAAACTGTGCAGAAAGGTCAGAGACCTGGCTTTAACTCAGTCTGACCACAGCAAGCATTGAAAATATGTGTGTGTGTCTTTCACTGGGATGCTCCCTGAGCCAGTCTTTGATATAGCCCCATAAACCTCCACCCTAAACATCCAGCACTGAAAGAGGTCATATGGAACCTTTCTGATCTTACCTTTTTGGCACCCTCAACATCTGCTTTCTCAAGCAGAATAGGGGGACTAAAACAGAGCAAGAAAGGTTTTATGAGGCTGATTAATCACAGGCATTTCCCTCCTCTACTTCTTCATATTAGTCATAGACATAATATTTAGCATTTTCCTTGACATTCAAATTCTCAGTGGCTAACAATTCCCAAAAAGAAAAAAGAATGGATGTTCTTAGCTGAAGTAGCATTGTCCAGCAAGTCAGTCAAGCGATGTCTACAAGTCCAGATCAAAAGACAAAAAACTATTATTTTGTTTAAATTCCAAATATTTCAGGGATTAAATTCAATGCTTGGGATTGGCTTAGTTTTCTTCATTTCTTAGCCTGCCTCTCTCCAATTCTTTCCAACTTTGGTCACAGTAGGAACTGTTGAGATGGTCTTAGCTAACAGTCATCACCCAGAAGAAATCCCCATTTTACTCTTTCTGGTTGTTAGCAGCAGTTATTAATACCTACCTTTCCTGTAGTGGTTTTGGAGGGCTGTCAGATGGGTTTGGAGTATTGTATTTACAGATCTTCCAAGGGTGGAGTACTTGTGCTAGTTTGGTAATGCTCTTGGCCCCTCATGTGGCATCTTTACTGTAGATGAAGTGGAACCCAAGAGCATAATTTTACAAGATAGTTCCACAATACATTAGGAGCTGGACTTTCCCTGTGCTACAAGCCATTTAAGAACTACATTCTCATAATCTTTCCCACTTATTTCCCCTTCTGATGTAGCCAGTATGTTGGAATCCTTTGTAAAAACATGCCATTTATACTTATGTAAGTATTCGCTATTGTAGACAATTCGCTTAAAGTTTACTGGCACCAACAAGAGCAAAGCATACAATAGTAAATGGAAACTCATTTCTTGAGTCAGCTTAGAGCTGAGGGGCTTTGTGTTTGCTGTTTCCTAACTGTGAAAATTACATGGAAAGTTCTGCAGGTATCAGCATTTTGCGATAATCATTTCCATATAGCCAAATAGAGAAATTCATAATTTTGGTTTCTACACTAGATTTTGCAGGCTTTTAGAGCAAACTGAGAGACCTCTGAACAATATCCTCCTACATTTACATCTCAAAGTGTAAAGCTCTTGAGGGTGGTGGCTCATAAAGCATTTCTTCCTTCCTCAGAGATCCAAGCTTGCAAATGGAAACAAGGTCTGCAATTCCAGTGAGGAAGCTGGCATGAGGGGTGGTAGGAGGTGTCAGGGCCCACACCATGTTACTTGATGATGGATTGATGGAACCACATCAATGGGGCCTGACAGCTGTGTGGCTCTCTGGGTAAAAGCAGGTGGCAGGAGCAGAGGAATGTTATTAGTTAACCCACCCATGGGACAAGAAAGGCCTCAAAGTCAATAAGCAAGAGCCTGGAGGTGCCTGGAGGCTCACAGCTGAAGCCAGCAGGTGAACTTGGCTTCCTGATGGGAAATCTCCAGCCAGTGGAAAGTCACCAAAGCCCTCACCTGCTTGCCCACTTAAATCAAAGGCACAAGGTGTCATGCCACAACACAAACAGAAATAAAGTCTGGCTCAACCTGCAAGTTATATATTTAAAAAACAAGGCCGAGCTTGCTAATACCATGTAGTTCCCTTTGCAGCTCTTGATAGTTTAAGTCTGGAAGAAATTACCTGAATCTAGTTGTGTTACAAGGTGAAGGCAGAGCACCTGCTTCTCCCTCTTTTGTCACTAGCCCTGTGGTAACTCCAGTGGTAAGAATCAGTCAAAAGTTTAGAGGTAACAGCATCTCTTCAAAAATGCTAAAAGCAGCACCAAATGACATGTATGAATCATCCCATCTACACTTACACAAGCTAGAATAAAAATGTCTTAGTCACACAAACTGCAATAAACTGTCATGCTGTGGGACATAATGCATGTCTTAACATTAAGCAGAAACTGTTCCATGGACAAGTTGTTGCATACTGGTACACTGTGTTTGCACCTTTCTTCAAAGCACCTGTGCTAACAGCAGTCAGGCAGAAGAAAAGATTGAAGGCACTTGACTGATCTGAATGGCAATTTCTATCTCACTACAGGTTATATTCTCTTCCTCTTTCAGTTTTTTTTTTTTTTCTTCATAATGCAGGCAGGGAGTATTTATGTCTTTGCTATGAGAATTTGTCAAGAATGTCACTCAAAGGGAAGATAGTTCCATCCACTGTTAGGTTTGCCAGGTAATAAAATAGCTCTTTTAATAATCACTTAATTAGAGTGACTTCTCTGCTGCTCTATGTGAATAAATGATGATGTCTTAGTTTCAGAGATTATATGACTGCTTTGTGTTTGATATACTCATAGTTTCAGAAGCTGCTGCCCCTTTTGTTTTGCCTCCTGCAAAAATATTCAGAAGACTCTCTTTTCAAATGTAGCATTTAACACGTTGCAGTGGTACAAATGTTACCTAATCCCCATGGTCACTAGATCTCAAAGGCAAAGCACGTGACAATAACTGAACATTGCCAGGGCACATATCTGGGCCCTGAGACTCAGTCGTGTATACTGTTAATGTGTCACTGATCTTCCTGGCAGATTTTCATTGCAGCCCAAACACCAATATCTCAAACACTCTTAATTTTGGGACTTAGCATGGAATACTGACCATTCCCCTCAAACTGTTTAGAAGTGGTCACCCTACTGTGAAGATCTGCACAGTGTAAGTGAGGTGAAATCCATCCTTTGCCCATGATCGTCCTTTCAATATGACAGCAGTGGACATAATTTATTAGTGTTGATAGTAGAACTTCTCCCATCTCACACTCTCATTTTCATTCCCTGAGTTCCTACATTTCCTATTCTCACCAGTCCTCTGCTCTGCTCTATGACATTAACATAGCATGCTGCCAATGAGTCAAGCAAGGAGACCCATTATTATGTGCACCCACAGGCAAGGTGTTTAGGGCTGCAGTGCTGGCAGAAGGTCGTGGGTGTTGCATTCTCTCATATTTAGGGTTCCCTTCACTCAGACAGGCCCTACATCTGCTGACCAAAGAGTATGGCCAGTAAGCCAACAGGTATCTAAGAGAGCCAATGGGGAAAGTCCTAGAGAAGAGCACTGTGACCTTCTGTCACAGAGCGAGAGCTGTGTCTCTACAGATGCTCCCTCCTGTACAAATGGAGAATTCTGTGATGTTCTGGGATTACAGTCTACCAGCCCTTTTTTAGAAGCTACTAGGTACAGAGGAGACTTTCCAGACAGGTTAGTAAATGCTTTCTGGGTTCAGACAGAACAAGGGGATTAGGAAACATTTATGTGTTTACAGCCTTGCAGTGGAAGCAGGTTGTCCTTGTCTGCCTAAATGATTTGTGAATGAAGCCACAAATTAGTCACTGCTGAGATTTACATGGCTTCCTCTCACTAAGCCTCATACACCCCACATGCCTCACCACAGCTCCCCTGAGCAAGTGCTCCATAGGGCCCCCAGGACAGAGAGCCAGACCAAGGTCAGGATACCTCATCAAAATGAGGCCTAAATAAACTCCACACAGCATGGAGGCACTGTAGTGTCCCCACACAGCTGTCCCTCTCTCCCCAGAAGCTCCCGTGTGTCATCTGGTGCTGGATGAGGGGCAGTGCTGTCAGCACAGGCTCACTCCATCTGTGCACACACCATCTGGGTGCCTTCTTCCCTTTACATGCAGCTGCAGGTTTCCTGCTGCATATCTTCAACCTCCCACAGCTGGAAGCAGTAAGATGTCATTTGAATACATGTTATACACAGGAAGGATTGAAGTTTGCAAATTTTTAGCACTCCACATGCTAGCAGGCCCACAATAATCTTTATTGGCTGGTTTGCTCATTTTGTGGTTGCTATTTTCATCCTCCTGTGAGAAGATGCTCTTACTCCTGCAGGAGGAAAATGCTTTTGTCAATTTATCACCTCACTGCCATGAACCTCTGTCCACCACTTGTGATTTTGTGGAAAGAAAAACCATCCCCAGCATTGTTTTTGCCCATCAAGAGAAATGGCTGAGCTGGCACTTTGCCATACTTGGTGAGTGTAGGTTGGTACAAAGTGTCTGAGGTTTTTTATAGTGCCTATCACCAGAGTATCAAAGCACTGAAATGTTGTTAGTCATGTTTATTTCCCCACTGATCTTATCACCAAAGGCCAATCCTACTGGAGACCATTGGTCTTCCATGTGGTATTGCTTAAAGGGTTTGTTTTGCTAGATGGGCTGATCTGTAGCCAGCACTAGGATAGTCTCTGACTCTGGGGTCAGATTTCAGGCTTTAATTAACACTGATGATAAACACACTGCTCGTAAGGGCTTTTTGCAAGGTGACTTTAGTGCAGCTTATAGATGTGTTTTCTGAAATTAATTTGTTTCGTGTTGAGAAAATTCCAGTCCTTAAAGTGGTCTATGTACACTGTAAGTCTTGAAATAGAGGTTTAAAAATCCTGTAATAGGTGTAACTTATGTAGGAAATGTCACAAAAATAGATTTATAAAAGGTTTTTGATATTTAGAAATAGCTGACTGTACTATTCCAAGTTGACTGGCAGTTTTCTCAAGGATCTATATAATAGTTACATTAGACCTTTTAAATTTCAATATATTTTCATGCTTTGGCACTCCACAGACATGTTGAAATAAATCTTGTGGGTTTTTGCATGTTGCAACAACTGGGTGTGTGCTACTGTGGTCAGTTTTAATAGGTATTAATACAGTAAGTAGCAAGCAAATTATAACTGTTTCATATTAGACATAATTTTACAGCAGATAATTTTATAAGGAGAATGGAATGAATCAAATTCAGTAATTTGTATTAAAATATCTTTTACATTCCCTGTGTTCCAGTGGAACTGATGACAAACCTCGAGAAGCATACTAGGACAAACAGACCAGAAAATTAAATTCTTCTAGGTTTCATATGCCACAGCAGGAATAATTTGCTTCTTTCTTTTTTTTTTTTTTTTTTCCTCAGCTTTTCTTTTCATTTTTCTTTTTGAAGAGAGGATTATGATGTAATCTTACATTTCTAAATCCTATCACAAATATTTTTTTTTCAGCTTCATAGAACTGTGATCTGTTCCAGTTTTTTTGGTGTAGACTCAGATGTGGTATGCGTGATAGATTGCATTTACTACAATGTGAAGAAAGCCAAAAGGTTAAAGCCAAGGTTGCAATCTCAGGACTCTGAGTCTTTGAAGAATGTTTATTCTCTCAATTAAGCATATACATATAGTTGCCAGATGTCCAAGATCATACTACATTTTTGACATACAACCCATACTTAAAGAAGTGCTCAAGCTCTGGATGCTCCTGAAAAAAGAACGTTTAAAGATGCGGGGTGTCTTTGGGCAGATGTTTTGGACTCATTGCGCCCCATTGATCAGGAGACGCCTCCAGAGGCTCTGAACGGTTCCATGGTTTCTGCCAGCTGTGGAACATCCAAGATCAAAACTTGCTTAGTAAGAACAGAAACTCCTTCAGTTTGGTTTTAGGTGCCCTTTGATTTAGTGTCCTTTCTGAGTCACTCACTCAGTTATAATCAGTGCAGAGAGAGATAACACCTCTAAGGCTGTCTCTCATCCCAAGCTTCTGTATTCCAGTCCAGCAGGAAGGCTGGTGTGCGTCTGCTCTCCCCTATAAGGAGAATGCAAACAACAGCCTTGGCTAGATATCTAACATTTAGATGGTTTCACTTTAGACTAGAGCACTGCCAGCCAGCTAATTGAGAAGCAAAGACTGATGGAAGTCACCGTGGTTTAGGTTTTGTTTCAAAGTCCTTTCCTCACCTTGGAGCAGACACAGCCACTTCACTCCCCAAAGCCAGTCATAAATCAGAACAATTACTGCCTTCTCCACCAAGTCTTTACTGCTTGTAAAGTAAGGACTATCAAAATATTTGTGATGGTTGTTACACAAGACTGATTCATGGTCGTTAGTCATTGTATGCAAAGGGCTGTGTAATTCATGGATCAAAGATGTGGACCCTTGTCTTTTTGGCTTAGGGATTTCCATTGCACTCACCACTTGCTCTGAAATCCTGACTCTATAAACACTTCTCTACATCCTTAAGTTTTTTATGTGAGAAGTTTCCTTGATGAGATAATGATATTACTCACTACACAGCTACTTATTCCAACTCACTGTATTTATAAAACAGGGCTGTTTCTCAGAAATTCCAAAAGCCAAAGCCCTGTATATGTTTATGTGAAAAAACTCAGGTATTTTCCATTCAAAGTGGCTTTATTTCTTGGCACTAGAAATAAATTTTAAAAAACTTTCAAAATATAGAAGATTGTAAATATATAATCATCATCATCAACATTATCATCATCTAGTAGCTTTCTTTGTTCCCACTCTCCTTTTATTGATATTCAGTAATGCTTTTTCTCTAGAGAAGGGCTTAATTTTTCTACTACTGCTGTTGTGATATATAGAGCTAAGTGGTGAGAAAGCTTAAGAAAAAGATACTTTTTTGAGTATATAGAGCTTCTTGTTTATTTTTTCAGATGGGCTGATATTGTTTCTCATCACTATCTTTGAGATACTGAAGCCCAGCAAAAAGAAGCCTTACTGACCCAAATGTCATTTCTTTTTTAGAAAACTTGCCTTTCTCATCACAATGTGATCAGGTTTAAAATTTTTATGGCAACGATTCTTTTCTTTTAATAATGTCTTAGTTTATATCATCATGCCATTACAGGGATGTTTGTATTTAAAGAGAAAAAAAATTGCAGGTGAACACAGGACCTGAAAACTACACTCTGACTTTAGACTTTCCATAAAAGCAGCCTGATTCATGCTTCCAAAGAAAATAGCTTGTTTTTTTCATCCAGTCTAATTTGGGGCAGTGATTTTCATAATTTTCATAATTTTCAAGGTTTTGAAGCCGTCAATATCAGGCTTCACTGCTGTTATGTCTTCATTAGCCTTGTATTGGCCTACATCTGAGGACTGCTTACTGGAATTGATGCTTTCAGCTTGTAGTAGAAATTAAAGTTGCTTTAATTTGGTAAATCTCCTTAGGGGTCAAAATAGAAACAGCTCCTGTTTCTATTGGGATAAAGGGAAGGGAAGGG
>WEIU01024399.1:313309-330432 GCA_013389925.1 Aegithalos caudatus
GGAAGGGAAGGGAAGGGAAGGGAAGGGAAGGGAAGGGAAGGGAAGGGTGTGCTGCTGCCACATAAGAATTCCACAATATGACTGCAAACACCTTTGTGTATCCAACACTCTCCTGTGCATCTGCATGGGGAGGAGGGGTGAGAATCTCTTACTTCTGCCCCAGCAAGGATTTGGGTGGCACAGTATAACAACGAAGACACAATCACACAGCTCCACACTCTGCCGTTCATATCCTTGGTTGAAACTAGGACAGAGCAAAATAACCTGTTACTGACCAGAAAACAAAACAAACAAAAAGGCTCAGCTCTTTAACTGCAGGCAAGGACCCTCAGGGATAATGATAGCATAAAAAGGAAGCCACAGGTTTTTGCGTGGATGAAATTTGGATGTAGCAAGGCTGTGCCCAGGTCTCAGTTGTGTTGAAGTGCTCTTCCTGAGCAATACATTTCCTACTCCACACTGCACTTGTTAAACAGTTATAAAAACATCTGCACATCTGTCTTCCCCATGCAGAATTGTGGACTGTCATTTCTACATAGCACTACTAATATATCAAGACCCATATGAATAAATGACAGGCAGCACTACTCAGGGACTTTCCTTGCAAGCTAGATGAGTACAGTATGGCCTTGAGGCTTTTCCTTGTGTTGTTTTTTGAGATGCTCTGCTTTTCTAGAGTAGGAAAATTTGATTGGTCCTTTTAATATTCTTTCTTTTCCACCAGAGCCAGCTCAGTTTGGTCTGTTCATGGTCTGACTTTAAGCCTTCATCCAGGCCCTGACTTTCTCCTGTACTGAAAAATTGCTGTGCATCACAAACATGTTTTTTACAATATAGCTTGTTTTACTTGTCCATATACCATAACTAAGAGTTAGAAACAGCTGACAGTTACATATAGATTTCACATGAGTGAAAAACAGATGCCCTGCAGGCACCAGACTTGAGTGCTAAGAGTCCTCACCTCCATCAATTGTACAAAAAGCAGGAACAGCTATAGCAAAGTCAATACCATGCTGCCAATGCCTTCCAGTGTCACCAGTGAGAGAGTTATTAGCCTTTCAAGGTCATCCCATTACAAGACTAGCTGAAAGGCCAAACAGAAGCATCATAGAAGTCATGTAGAGTTGCCTTACCCACCCCTTGGCAGCATTCAGGAAAGAGGCAATTCACCTTTGGCAGGATTCTCCCCGCTTCTGACGCAGTAATCTTTCTGGATCTGCTTATTTTAAGTCTAGGCAGATGCTGAGGAGGAATCTGTGATGAATTCACACTCTTCATCTAGCTGAATATTCCGGGTATGTTCCCTTTGATGTTTATGTAGCGGGTGAGACTCTCATGGCTGGAAAAATACCACTACATTTTCTGTGTATACAGTGCATCTGTGAAAAGGTGTGAAGATCTTCTATCTAGTCAAGACACTTCTTGTATTTGCCATTCACCTGGCACAGTACTTAGGAAAATCATCACAGGTTTTCCTTCTACTGTAATAAGTGACACTGACTAGCAGGCATTGAAGCACTGGTGGAGTATGCTGGCTGGAGTAGACGTAGAAGAGCAACACAGACCTATCTGTATCTATGAGAACTGCATAAAAATACACACCAAGTTGTTCCAGTTGTTCTGGAAAACAAAACAAATGTGCAATGTGTAACACTATTCACAGTCACAGCCTTAAAGCTCTGTGCCATAAAAATGACAGCAGTGAATATCATGCATGAATTTAACAAGTTGGAAAGAATAATTAACCCATGCTTACATAACAGTTTTGTGAAAACTTCCCAAAAAAATTTGCCAACATGGCTGCAGCCCTCCCTTGCCTAGAAAGGCAGCCATGTCCCGGCAGCCTCAGTCAATGAGGGGTGAAATGACCCTCATTGCCACCACAGTAGCTGATGAAATAACTGAACTGGAAGTCTGTAGAAAACTGGCTGAATCTGATTGCAAGGTATGCTGCTCCAAAACAAGGTCTTAGGAGCTTGTCTTTCAGGGTCCTGGTGTGCAAAGAAGAAGAAAATAGTTATACAGAGATGGCTTAATTGGTGAGAACTCCCAGTAGTTGTCCAAGGCCCCAAGACAGCAGGGCCCTTCTTGGTTCAATTTAGCAGAGAGACATCCAGCAAGGCAGCTGCAAAGAGGGAGAAGCCCTTTGCCCAGGCTCTCTACAGCTTTGACACCACCTGTACAGCAAAGCTGCTGTTCTTCCAAACAGCCCCAGCACCACAGATGCCAGAAAAGATGAATTTAATCTTTGCTGAGCATCCCAGACACTGTGCTGGACATGCTCATCACCAGCTCTCTCATGTGGATGTTTTTACATCATGGATGTAGACATTCCACCATGGCATACCACCACACAGATATCCTTACAACCCCAGAGCTGTCCAAGCCAAGATTCTGGGTGAAATCCAGAGCTCTCTAGATGCTCAGTGTCATCTTCTTACATCCTTCAAAACTCACTTGAATATTTTCACAAGTATTCTGGAGAAATGGAAAGAGATGGGGCAATCTGGATTGTCAGCACCCCTGCAGTGTGGGCAGCACACCACTTAGTTTAGCCAGAAACTCCCAGGATGACTTGCGTTTTATAATCCCTCAGAACATTCCCCATTTCCTAACTCACACCTGTGCAAAGTCCAAGAAAAGTAAGGATTAAAATGACACCTATCTCTTATAACTGATGCTCAGAAGAACCTGATGCTCCACATGGTCAGGCAGAGCTCTGGACAGAGAAGATTGTGCAGCCCCCAGTGTACAACACTGTACCAGACAGTGCTGGGGTGGAGAAGAGGGGCTCATGGTTGTCACCACAGTACTTCGTACTATTCCAGAATTAATTTGTATTTGCTCCTTTCTGTCTTGCCGAGACAATTTCTAAATACAAGCAACATGCTGTCCTTTCATCTGTGCTTTTAAAGATGTCTTTAATTACATGTGGTTTCTGAGAAATTGTTATTAACAATTTAATTAAGACCTGATTGCATCCAGAAATAAAAGATTATAGTGTCCTTTGATACTTACTTCATGTTTCCTCCTTTACAATGGAGATTCTGCTGTCGGAGATCTTTCTGAGTTCTGAATTCCTCCCTCTGCATCTCCCACTTGGCATGGATCCATGTTTTCTTTTTTACCCAAAACCCTAGCACCCGTGATGTCTCACAGAATATACTCAACAAGACCATGACTGAAGTCCTGGTAGTCCAGCTGCACAGAGGAAGACTTTCTCCATATGCAATGATACTTCATTGCAACCTTCTAAATGGCATGAGAATGACCATAAAGTGATGTTATAAAGGACATGCTGACAGGCTCATATGTCCCATTTATCATTTGGCTAAGAGCTTCCCCTTCTCAGGATGTTTGAGAGCCCCTATCTTCAGCCCATGAGCACCTTTGGTTCCCTGCATCTCCAAGTTGCTCTCTGGATTGGTGTGGGTTGCTGAAGCTGCTGCGATAAGTGCTCACATAAAATCTCTGCTGGACTGAGAGCAGGTCAAAGCAGCTCTTGAGTAGGCTTCACTCATACAACAGCCTCCTGGGGAATATGTCTCAGTGTTTCCTTTTACAGCCTGTCTTTTCCTGCACTCAGCCTGTACAGTCTGCAATTTTCCCTCATTCCCTCCAGCTCCATGTGGACCATGATCTGAGTGACCACTGATCCACACAGATCTCCTGGAAATATCCTTAAATCCTATGTGCTTAGGGAGAAAGATATCTAAAAGAAGCCACGTGTACTCTGTGCCAGGGCTGAGGGTTTGAAAGAACACACAGGGAGAAGGAGAACCAAACAAGCCCATCCTTGTGCTCCTCTACATTGTCAGGGATGCAGGAGGCGACATCAGCTGGACACCCCTGCTCTGCACATCTCCACATGTCCCTGCACACAGCCATGTGTGTCATCAGTGGCAGAGGATCCTTCAGCCTCTGTTATGCTTTGGAAGTACATTTGTTAATTGTTTCTCAAGTTCAGTTTAGGCAAATGCCATTTTAGCATAATTTTATTTACACAGGGGACAGATTAAACCAGTAATAATAATGACACATATTAGGTGCAGCTGTTCTATTTTGTTCCCCCAAGCAGGCCTGCAGCACTGTTTCCTAATTTAAGTCCTGGTGCTACAAATCTGAGTATATTTTACACATGGGAATATTTCCTCTAGACTCGGTGGAGGCTGCTCAGATGTGAAGAGCTGGATTTTCTCACAAGTATTTTGAGGACTGAACCCTTAATTTAAGTGGCCCAGTTTAACCTAGTTTTTGCTGATACTAAAAAACAATCACCAAACAGGGACAAGGAATCCTCTCTTACTTTTCTAACCAAGTTTAGCTTAATTATTTAATCATAGTCATGACAGTAAAACATTGTTTCACTTTGGAAACAGTCTTGCAAAAGTCTGATGATCATTGTTTATATCTCATCTTAATGATGTATAAATCTTACAGACTTTATCCCTTAAAAAGTAAAAGGAATGAAGTTTTGTTGGTGGTGAGGTTTTTTTCTGTTTTGTTAGTTGATTAGTTTTTTCCCCCTAAATCTAGAATAGTAGATGATTTCCCAAGGTAATGAAACAAAAAAGAGAGAATTTCACAGTCAACCTCTTTAATTTGTAGCAAATACGGTGAATTTATATGCCATGGAGTGACAGATTCAGAGATTCTGTGTTACTTTTTACATATGTTTTAATTTGTATTTATAACACACTAGAAGAAAACAAAAGAACAGAAATTAAGAAAAATTGAGGACTAACATGGGAAACTATAGAAAACCCTTTATATCTTTTTAATTTAAATTATTTCCATTTATAATTATGGCATAACTTACAGTATAAAAATTATTTTAAAATAGCCTGACTTTCCACACATCTAAATGCATTTTTCCATACAATAGGAATAATGTTTGCTTCAAAGGAGTTTGTTTCAGAGGAGCCATGACATTGGACCTTATAAATTGTGGAATGATCCTCACACAGCAGGTATAAAATAAAACATTCTGCTGTGATTAATCTTTTTTTTAATAAGGACTGAAGACTAAATAGTTTAAGTTTCTAATAGCTCAGGAAATTTTCAGGATGTTCCATAGACATTTCAGGACATGACCCTCAGTTGGATAACGGAGTTGTAGCTCAATGAGTTTTTTGCGTAGTTGTTGATGACAACTTCTATTATTTTTTTCCCCATTTGTGACTTTTTAAATTAAATTTTCCTATTTTCCTGTCATTACTTTGTGCTTTTTTTCTTAGTTTCTGTCTTCTCAGTCTATGATAGAAAAAAGCATTGAGCTATTGTCGGCACTGGCAGATGGGGGCAGGGACCAGCAAATTAATTCTGCACAAGGCGTTTTGCACTCTTCTAATTTTGCAGACTTGTCTTTTCCACTTAACAACATTCCCACTTAGCAACATAAAAACATATTTGCATTTAATAAAGGGGAAACCAGATGAGAAAGTAAAGCAGATCTAGCCGTAACCTTAATAGATTGTGAAAAAGAAAAGGAAAAAAAATGTTTCTCAGTGCTTCTTGTAGCTAGAGGCCAAAGCCTCTGGCTGTTGTTACAAGAATGCTGTTAACACTACTAATAATGGGAGATCAGACAGAGGATGTAGCTGGAAGGAACAGTTTATGGAAAAATGACCATCCCTCTATTAAACTCAATCACATACAGGCACAGAATGGTTGGTGTCACAATTCTACAGTTGAACGGCAGGAAACGAGTTGTTGTTGGATCACTGTGGGTGCATCAACAGCAAAACAAAAAAAAGTGGCTAAATAGCGCAAAATATACTGTGAAAACAGGAAGGAAGAACATGTAGGTGGGACCATATGGTACAAGCTTCTTTAGTAAGTATAGAACATTCCTCTTCAAAGAATGAAGAAATAAGAGCTTGACATAGAAATGTTTTCCCATGCAAAGTACTTGCTTATTACAGAACATGGAGAGAATCAAACTTGAGGATCCTGCTAGGATCTGTATCTTTGGTGGGGGTTTCTGGGCCACATGGATTGAGGAGCACAAGCAGACATGCAAAATCAATGATAAGCACAAGAATTATGTATGTGTCTGACTAGAAAAATGCAAGGGGAATTCATCTTGTGGGGCTAAGATTAGGAATAAAACCTGCTTTTTGTCCTCATTGTTTTCCCTAAAACAGCATCACTTTTTGGAGGAGAAATTTTGTAAAAATTGTAAAAATTGATTCCTTTTCTTCCTTCTTTTTCAAAATGATAGAAATTCCATGCCATTTTATTTGTGGAGAAATCATGAAACATTCAGTCACAATAGAGGATGGAAGAAAACCTAGGACTGGTGTGTGTTGAGTGAAGCAACACAGATGGTCCTTGTTAAGAAGTATGAATTGTGTGAAACCCTGTGAAGATACAGTGTGAGGTTAGTTGGAGTATTGAGGTTCTGAAGCCTGGGATGTAGCCCTAAGAAAACATCAAGCAGGAATTTTCTGCTGTTTTGAGTGATTTCAGCATTTGGGGCCTGAATTTGGGCGTTAGTCAAAGAGAAGCAAATTGAATTCCCTTAGGATTGTGCGAAAAAGCATGGGAACCTCACCTTGGGCAAGAGAGAGGCTTTGGATTCATGAAGGACACATGGGAAAGAGGAGATGGAGAGAAGAGAATAGTTTTTAAAAAAAAGGACCTGAATAGTGCAAAAGGAAAAATGAAATCATAAGAAATATGATAACATTGTTATTCTCATTTGATTTTGAATTTCCATATTGTAGAAGGGACAGAGGAACTCATTTACATTGAATTACCTCAGTAGCAGGTAACTGGGAGACCAACCTTGGGCTTGAAATACATTAAGGGATTGAACAGCTTTAACTGAGAATGATAGCTTTGGGATAAATGGCATGTGGGCCAGAATACAGACTGAAGTAGCAGAATACATGAAGTTGCATACATCTAGGCTTCACTTATGGAAAAGAAAGCTAATTACACTTAATAATGCTGATGTTTTAAGAGAGAACTGCAGAAGGAGAAGGGAAAGTCACCTGCCCAGGGAGAAGCTATTCCAAGGACATGTTGAGAGCATCATCCTGTTAAAGTGATTCAGTTATTTGACTCAGGAAAGGGAAACTTCACTGATGTATTATCTCCAGACACATCTTCTCCTAGTTCTTTCCTCAAGGATGTCTGGATAATGGTGTCTTATGGTTAGCTGCCTGTGCTGTGTTGTCTGGGTGCAACCCTAGCTCTCAATCTCTGACGGCAATCTTTCTCAGCTAAAACAAAGGTCTTTTACACCTACCAGTAATGTAGACACAGAAAATATATCAAACCATAACTGCCTTTTTTTTCTTGTGTGTTTGTGTGTGTGTATGTTAATCAGTCAGTGATTTTATTTTAAATGATCATGACAAAGTAAGGGGCCATGACAGCAGGAGCACTTTGTAGGAGTTCTGGCACAAATACACTTGAGCTGTATCAGACATTCCCGTTCTTTGTAATTCTGGCTAATCCTGTACCAGCAAGGAGAGGATATCTAAAGGTAAACCCTGCACTTACATAGCAAGTCTTTCAGCTGACTAGTTTTTCAGCAAGACCAGAAAACTCTGGGAAAGCAAACATTTCTTACCTTCCAGTATTGGATCTGAATCTCTCTTACCTTTCCCTAAATTACTGTTTTCTTCTTGAGAGATCAAGACCCAGAGTAGGATGTTCCATGCCTCTGCCTGGTCACAAGGACTACTCACGGAGCTTGGAAACAAAGACAGAGGTGATTGGAACAAACTGAGCCTGTTTGCTTTCTTGAGACTGCTGGCTCAAGGGAAGATGTTTCTCTGAACAATTACAGTATTGCTAAGCAAATTCAAATAGGGAAGAATTCCCTGACTGTCTGCAAAGAAAAAGGATAACCAGCTCCCTTCAAATATTTTTTTTTCATGGTAGAAATAATGCTGTTTTCAAAAGATGGGAGTAATTTGTTCTCAGAGTACCATGATAAGTCTGTGGAGGTATCCTTGTCCCCAGAGTGCGCAGGGAAATGCTGCACTCAGAACACCCTCTGAATACGTAAAATAAAATAAAGCCCAGAAGAGAAGATGCTTGAGTGAGCACGTCATGGCACAGCGCCATCACTAAAGGAGAGTTTTTTGCTGAGGACATAGTTTTCATTTTCCAATGAAGACCAAGGGAGTGGCTCACTCATCCTCTCTGTTAAATCAAATGACTCCTAAGTTGTGCAGCTCCAGGAAAGCTGGACCCTGGGCAGAAAAGCAGGCACATGTTCTAAAGACAGCTGTAGACCAGCCTGGGAATCAGGGGCTGTTTGTGCCCGGGCTGATTTTGGGTCCCTGCCTGCCAAGTGCAGCTCTGTGAACCACTGCAAGCGGGAGAAAGCAAAAGTGTGTGGGAGGTTTGTGCCAGAAAAGAATAAAACATCTTAATTTCAAAACCTGGTTGCTGTAGAACAAAAAGCAGATACTTCAAATGTCTGGAAAAGGGAGTTTCTTCCTAGAAAACACTTAGGCCAGTGTTTATTCCCTGCTTAATACAGTCATTGTAAGAGAAGAGAATTAATTGTAGTAGTAGTCTTTTGAAACTATGTATTTTCCTGCTCCAAGATTCTTAACATCTATTCAGATGGCCAGAGACTTAGAACATCACTAAATAGAGCTGAAATTCTCTGTTAAGTAGAAACTGAAAATGTCTAATGATTTGAAAAAGTTAATTTCAGAATTTCTTTTGTAAAAAAATTATTTTCTTTTAGTTAATGTAGTGTGGTTTTAATTTTATTTTACTTTTTCACACTATTTGCAATCTGTAATTAATGACAGCATGCAACTACTTCTCTGAAATACTCCTATTTAAAATTATCTTTTAAAATCACAGATGTAGTAGTGCACTTCCCATACTTGGGAAGGTGTTTCTATATAAGGAAAAAGTTTTGGTTTATTGATTTACTTATTAGGAGATTCACCTGAAAAGTTCTGTACATGTCTGTCTGTGGTTGGCTGAGTGCCAAGAGAGAAACACCTGTTGGACCTTTCACCTGTCCATCAAACTCTGTAAGGTTTCCTATTGGGAATTTTCAAACAAGACCATCCTCAGACATTTAGTAGGAAAAGGGAATGAACAATAGGACCAATGGCATTTTCTGGGTGTTGTACCAGGTGTGGGACTTCCCTGCACTGTGTATGGCTTATATCTTTGGCTTCTGTATCATTTTTGTTCATTTATTAAACCTTTTTGAGTTACAAGACACTCTGGAATGTGCTGTGTCTCGCTATTTATCATAGTCACAGATCCAACAGGCTGGACCCTGAGGATTGAATGGTAAAACCCCATAGGTGGGAACCTTATACACAGAGGCAAGAGAGGCAAGTGTCACTTAGCAAGTTTAAATTTTTATCTTCTTTTCTATTTCAAAGTGTCCCCTGCTTTAATTTTGATGCTGGCATAAATGCCAGAACATTGTGTAAAAATTTAAAAAAAAAAAAAAAAATTAACACTCAAACATAAAATCCTTTCAAAACTGAATAAAGAAGTTCTGGAAGCACTGAAAATTTTATTTTCTTTGTAAAAGTGATAAAATGGTAACTTAGATATTATGCAAATTTAGGTTTTTACAACTAAGTTTAGATTTTTATGACAGTAAAAAAAGCAAGACTGAGAAGAAATTCACACTGGTCTATTATAGACTATTTTTCTACAGAGTAGTTTTATGCATGTTTTGTGAAAACATATAGACTTTTGATCTAGAGCTGTTCCTTCAGAGACATAGTTCCCACTAAACATAAGAGACAAGTGTATGTCATTGCATGCATAAATCTGGAGAAAGAATTGGGCCTAAAGTTTATACAAAACAAAATAAAATGATCAGATGGCCAGATAAATTATGGTGATGAAGGATGTGACTAGGCAGGGAGGACTAAATTAATTCAATTGCTTCATGTCTGCCATAGTCCGATACCACAGGTTAACTCTGAAACACTGCAGTGCTAGTTTTTCATGTATTCTTTTTAGCTGTGTCTACTGAGAGGAAAACTGTTTTAGAGAGAAAATATGCATTCATATATTTTTTTGTAAAAATAAACATGGAATTTATTTCAGATTTTGACATGGCAGACAATGAACTCATGTAAAACACATCAGTATTTAGACAAAATAATCTTCTAGAAAAAATTGTCATTTCTTAATCTGGAGGGTAGCACCTGGCTGTGCAGGAAAGCTAAGAGAAGCTGGACTTTCACACGTCACCCCAATGAACAGAAAGAGTCCTTTAATGGGGCTAAATGAGTCTTCCACAAGGGGTCATCAAATGGTGAACAAGATGAGGGAGAGGCAATATCCTGCTCCATTCAGACATGGCCTCCTGGCTTTAGTGAATGCCACAAAAAGATATGGAGGGGAGAGAGGAGAGTACCAAGGTCCAGGTACTACCTGGGACTCCCACTTCCCCCTCTGCAAAATCCACTTTATGACCACCGGGGGTTGTGACTCCATGGGAAATGCATGAGATTCCACTGCAACTCTGGCATTCAGACCTGGAAACCTCTCTCCCCAGACAAGACAACATCTGCTGCTGCTGCTGCTGTTGCAAGATGATGAGATATTAGTCAAGCAGTTTAAGTGGTAGCAGGCTGTGCACGCGTAGAGAAAGTTCAAATTTAAAGGCAGCTGTCAATGCACGAATGAACAGGGAGGAGGAGGAAGGGAGAATTGTTACAGCTGCACATAATGACATTTATTTCTAGAAGGCAAGGGCTGAGATTTGGTAGTTTGGGGCTTTTTTTAATGTAAATATAACCTAAGAAATTAACTGTTGCCTGCAGTTAGAGAGCCAGTTGAGGAGCCCCTCTGGTGTGGAGTCCCCAGCAAGAATTCCCACAGACTGATGATGGCCAGGAAACTTGCAAATGTGTCAAAGCTGCCTCTTTCTCTGCATCACGTTTCATGTTTGCAATCTTATGATGAAGAGAATGGAGCAGTGCTCTGACTGCACGAAATAACCCCAAAGTCACACACACACACACTGCCCCCACAAAGAAGAGGCTAACTCCAACTTCTCCATCCTGTCCCTGTTCCATATGGCAAATAATCTGTATTTGCCCAAATGCTAGGGAAGTTGTAATTCCAAGAAGGCTAAAGCATGGATTAAAGAATTTCTGGATTGCCTGTATGATCCTGAGGGCGGGAGAAATGCAACCCCCTGGGTGCTGCCATGAAGACCTGGCCCCTGTAAAATAGAAAGCAAAGCAGGACTTTAAGACAAATCCTTCAAGATGCAAGTATCTCAGGGACTAAGCATCTCTCCCATCCTGACAATTTAGTGTGGCCACCACAGGTATCAGCAAAGTGTTGCAGGTACCTCCTCCATTTCACCAAGCTATTTTTGTTTTACAGCAGCACCCGAAGTCAGACATTTGAGCACTTTGAAAACACCCCCTGTTCAAACCTGGGCCTTGTTTTGAGCCTGCCTCATCTCTCCCTTCAACTGTTTGGCCCATATTCACTTTTTGCAGGGTTTGGGGGTTTTCTCAGTGTGGGTTTAGGGGTTTTTTGAAAGTCTAAGTCAACAGAACAAGTCAGTGAAAAATATAGCGATGACTAATTTCTAATGGAAGAAATGTGCAGATTTAAGGAATATATGGAAAGAGCAAGCTATTGACTCTTTTTGTACCAGAAGGAGGTTTTTTTCCCTTGACTTCACAGTGTTCTGTAATGGTGGGGAGGATACAAAGGTCTTTGTGATTTTTATTGCCACCTTCCCTATCTATGGGAATTGTGATACACACAGCGATCCTTCTCTCACCAGACTAAAGCCACAATAAATCCGATGGTTTTGAGTCAACTGGTTAGACTTCCCCAGCTTCCCCCTCCCCACACCACCCTGGTGTCCCCACCGTGCCCCAGGGAGCTCTGTAAAGCGTTTGGCCGAGGGTGGGAGGAGGGGAAAACTGAGAGGGCTCAGTGTTGCTGTGTTACAAAGTGACAGATAGAGCCAGACAGGCAGTGCCCCGGCCCTGAGCACGATGATATTCATTTCACACAGCCCTTCCCTGTTCCAGCTGGAACGATAGGAGATGCAAACTTTGACTTCTGCATTTGAAAGAGATATTGTTTGATGGAAGTGTGTGGGTGGCGAGCAAAACAAGCAGCTAAGTGTCAGCACAAGAAGCAAACATTCTCCTTCCCTCCCTCCCCGATGTAGTTTTTGACGTAATGAGCATTGCTCCCAATTTTCCTTCCAAATAGGCATTGCACCCGTCCCCATGGCAACTGTCATGCTCAAAAGATGTCCTGTCAGGAGGCATGAAAGGCCCAGAGAGATTTGTATTAGATGGTCACAACCATGCTAGCTAATGCTTAACGAATACACCACGAGGCTGCATTCGTCAAAATGAAGAGCACAAACATTTGTCTTCCATTAAACAGAAATTAATAAGATTCAAATAGGAAGAAACCAAACTGGACTGGTTTTTTTGTGTATACAGCTGTGTTATGAAGTAATACAAGGAACGTTAGTATGAATAATGATTGCACATGTGCATTCAATTTATTTCTTCTACTTCTTGTATGGTCTCCTTTAACCCTTTTTCTCTATAGGTTTTTCAGAAATCAAACACAGGTTTAACAGCTGGGCAAGACAGGGATTTCAACTGCTCCTTTCACACTGCCGAGATCCAATAGCACTTCTTTATTTAAAGGCACTCTGGGTCATTGGGAAATTGTGCTTTTGAAAAATGTTCACGTACTTCATGATTGAGCACATGAATATGGTGGTCTCAATTTTACCAAGGAAAAGAAGCACTCCGGTCTCTAAACAAGGCAGAATGTATCCGGTACCACTGTGCATCCTCCTACCTCTCTCGACCACAGGGAAGTGGAGCTGATTTATCCCAGCTGAGGATCTCGCCTCAGGTCCAGGCACTAAAAGAAAATAACTAAATAGAATCGTGTTTCCAGCTCAGCTGAAAATCAAAAGTGAAAGTTCAGGAAGACAGCAGAACCTCCTCCCACGACAGCCCTTCTCCTGTCTCCTCATCACCAAACATAACTTAGAGCAATTCCTTTCACCCACTGCTGCAAGTAAACAACAAAAGTGGACTGTGTTACACAGCCTGACAATGACAGTCTGTACTCAGCTTTGCTGGCCACAAAAGGCTGTGGTAGCTTTGCTTTTTCTGGTCAGCTTAACCTCATGCTTTTTCTTGTGAGACGGGGAAAAAAAGGAAAGTTGGCCAGGATTCTGGTTCTGCCATGGGCCCAGGCCAGCTTCCCAGTGTGTGTGGGTGTACCAGTGCCTGGACAGCCACTGCATTTGCTGCTTAGAATTATCATTTCCCTGTTTAAACCTCCTAGCTTCACAGGCAGCAGAAATAATCATACTAGAACCTGCATTTCCATTGCACAATGTTTATATTCTAACAAGGTGTAATTTTGTGACAGTTTGAATGCATATATATTTGTGCCAGGATCCTTACCTCCTCCTCCCCCTCTTTCCCCATTTTCTCCTCATGCTCCTGTCTCTTTCCTTTTGTCCATAAAACTCCTGTTATCCCCCAACCCTCCATCTTTCTGGCTGAACTGAATAACACCCTTAATCCAAGGAGGAGGAGAGGCAGCAAATGGAAAACATTTCTCTTTCTGGCTGTAATTGCAAAACAGGAATTTGCTATTCCATGAGCATGCACGTGTCCAGACCTGGACTTCTGTAGAAAAGCCAACTTTCACTTAATCCTTTGGATAGATAACTATTTTTCTGGAGAAGTTTCACCAGTCTCCCATATTCCTGTCCTTAGTTTCCCCAGGCCTTCTGTCCTGCTTTAGGGGAGGTTTGGGAGGAAACTTTCAAAGGGGCCCCTTTAGAAAGCAGATTCAAGTGGCCCCCCTTCCCAACTGGTTCAGGAAAAAGATTTCATTGGAGAAAACTGTTTATTTTACAAGCAAAGTATCCACAAGCATTAAAAAATGAATAATATTAAACCATGAAACTTCTCTCTGTTCCAAAGAGATGGCAGATTCAGAAAGTCCTTTCCGTGGGGTGTAGCCTGGCTTGCTCAGTCTCTTATCAGTGCCTCCTGGGTTGAAAAATGCTGCATCCTTCAGGACAGGACAACAATCTAAAGAGAACAAGAGTCTTCCCAAAACCAAACTGCTTCATTAAGCAACAAACTTTGGTCAGTTCTGGGTACTACAAAAAAGCCCTGGCATGGGCTCATTCCCATTGTTCCATCTCCTGTGTGTGCTGTGTAGTCATGTGAGATTATAGGCCCTCTGCCCCTTATGTGAAGCATTTTCCACCTTCCTGGACATCCCCAGACTCTGAAGAGACCCAGCCTGGAGCAAGGCAGGAAACTTCGTCCACAGAACATGTTTTAAATTGGAAAATTACTATTTGCTGAAACAAGAAAATCTTTATTACAGCTAGATCTTTCCTGAAAAACTCCTGTTCAGAAGTTCCAGACCAAGCTTCCATCCAAAGAGAAGGGAGACAGCTCCTGTAGAAGTACCTCTTGGTGCAGTTGCTTAGCTGGGGGTTCAGACACCTGGCTCAAGCCCTGGCCCCAAACCCTGGGAAAGAGATTGAAGCAGTATCTACACCCTCCAAGGTTTGTGCTTCAAGAAATCATCAACTATTTTAGTGTGTGTTAAACACACTGTCTCCTTCTCTGAATATTTCTGAAAAATAATTAACTTTCAATCCACTGAAATAAATTAAGTGGAAAAAAAAAATCTCAATTTATTCTCTCTATTTCCTTTCTTTATCCAGCATCTTCAAGGAGAAAAACCCAATATTCAGTATTCCCATGTGGAATTTCCTTCTTCCAATAAGAAAAACTAAAAGTTCAATTTTCCTGCTAAATATCTGACATACCTAACAATATGTGTTATGAACAATTCTTGCCATATTCATGAGCAAAAGTCAAATAATAGGTGTCATTTTTAATGCCAAACCTTTCAGGAATATTCCATATTTCCCAGCCCATATGCCTCTAAAAGATTCCAAGGTTTCGTGGTCTTGTGCTTGACATATCACACACGTATTATTTCAGCTCAGGACATTGTTTTAGTGAAGTCTTGGAGCCTTTGCAGTCTCCAAGCCTGCATACAGAGACATCTTTAAATGATGTTTCTAGGCTAAAATCAGGCTTTGGTTTTTTATATCTTTGTTACTCCTCAGCTGGACAACATGGTACATGACAGGAGCCATCAACACTCAGGAAATTTGGTCCATGTGTCTCTTTAGAAATGTGAGTTACCATAAGACTGTCAGGCTTGTTTTTCCCTCTCTGAAATGTTTTCTGATATTTTTAAAAAACTTGATGGTTTAAACTTTAGCTGAAGAAGCAGAGAGAGATGACCTAGGAGGGACACAATGATACTGCCTAAGCACACAGCACCAGGGTTGGGAAAGCTAACCTGAAAGGTGATGAAGAAAAGCTTCCACAGCAGCAAAAGGAAGACCAGGGAAAATGTGGGTACATTGCAGAATAGGGCAGGAGACCTGGTGACAGAGGACATGGAAAAAGACAAAGGTAGTTAAATCTCTCCTCCTTGTTTTTACTGGTAAGATATACCTTCAGAAATCACAGGTCCCTGAAACTGGTGGAAAAAGTGGGAACAAGGCAAAACTTTCCTTGGTGGAGAAGGACCAGGTTAAGGAATATTTAAAAAAAAACAAATGTATCCATGCCCAGGGACCTGGCAACCTCCACCATGAATAGGGGAAACTGTGGTTGCCATTGTGAGGCTACTCCTGATGGTCTTGAAAAAGTCATGGGTATCTCAAAAGACTCCTTAGGACTGGAGAAAAGCAAATTTCACTCTTATGTTCAAGAATGACATGAAGGAGGATCCAGGAAAGTATAAGCCAGTCAGCCTCAACCCAGTCATTAGGAAAGAGATAGAACAAAACCATTTCCAAACATATTAAGGACAAGTCAGTGACTGGGAGAAGTCAGCATGTATTTATAAAGGGGAAAATAAGTCTGAGCAACTGAGAGTCTTCTGCAGGAGCTAAGAAGCTGAAGTAGGACTTAGGCAGGATACAGATACCAAACACAAAATTGCCTTTTTGCCATTTCTTTCTTAAGACTGCTCCATAAGAGGGATGGCAAAATCTCTGGCAGGCCTCTGACCTCCCTCATTTCTGAGTCAACTTCTTTAAATGAGCAGATTAAGTGTCCAAAATATCTGTAGTCAAAGCTGAACAACATGAACTGATAAAAGTCAAACTTCACAAAAGATATTGCTTTGTGTGTATTAGCCAAAAATTCTACCCCTGCTTGCTTGAAATCTGTATTTTATTTAGCTAGTCTACATGAATATGTGGTTATGGCTGCAACATGAAAATTCTGGTAATAGTCTTTATAACAATGAATGCCCTGGCCCAAATATTTTCCTTTATGTCAGTGAAATTTCTGATAATTAATTTTGACACCTTGTATTAAAATAAAAATAAAGAGCCTTTACTGAGCTTCTTTAGCCAAAAATGTAGCATAACACTCAGAGAAGCTTGAAAATTTTCCAGAAGACAGGTTTTTTAACAGAAAAGGTTTCCCTGATTTTACAAAATGGAAATGTTTCACAAGAATCTCATTGAAAGTTTGGCACTTAATTGTAAATATAACATTTAATTTCAGCTTCATTGAACTGTCCATAAATTACTCCGTTCTGGTCTACACCATGAAGACCTCAGAGTTTTGAACTCAAATGACAAATGACAGAGGTGGGAAGGTGAATAAAACCCTCTCACTTTCACACAGAACAAGAACATCTAGCAGATGTCAGGCTGAGAGCAAGCACAAAAGAAGCCCTTTCACATGTGTTTATGCTGAGGATGTCCTTCAAACAAGATGACAATAAAGGTTCAGGGGACAAAATCTATGTCTGCTACTAGATACAAAGACACCAACATCAGCACAGAAAGTCTCTGAGCCATGACTCCTAGACAGTATTCTGAAGAATTGTTATTTGCTTGCTCTTCGATGTTTGGTACAGGATGCCTGGTTCAGGGCAGAATGAATCTTTAATCTTATGTTTCTGAGGAAGTAGAAGTGAGCTTTCTGACTGGTTGCAAAATTTTGTTTCATCTGAGTATTTTCTGCATGTTCTATCTTTATGCTTTTCAGGAAAAAAAAACAAAAAACAAAAACAAAACAAAAAACAAA
>WEIU01024399.1:330487-349681 GCA_013389925.1 Aegithalos caudatus
CCCACACACACACACAAAACCCCCAACAAAACAAAACAAACAAAAAAACAAACACAAAAAAACAAAAACAAAAACAAAACAAAACAAAAACCAAAAAAAACCCAAACAAACAACCCAGACAAATACCACACACAACCCCCCACACAATCCCCAACATTCAGAGGCTTTTATTAAGAGAGAGTGACTTTTTAAGAGAAAAAAAACAATGTTTGTCAAATTTCAAGTTTGGGATATACTTAAAAAACATAAATGAGAAAATAATGAAGCATAAATAAATTTCAAACTCCTTTAAAGCATGTAACACAACCAAATGTTCTTTTTTTTTTTTTTTCTTTTCAGACTATCACTTTGATCAAAATTCCCTTAGTTACTTCAGCAGCCATTTCTGCAAAGTGTACCATGCCTTATGTAATAACACAAACAAATTCAATAACTGAGCCAACCTGGGTTTCTACTCCCTAAATTTGTAATTTGAAAGAATTTAGGTCAGGTGTACCCTCAGCTTTTGGGAGAATGATTTTGTCCATTTTGCTCAGGGCACCAAGAGTGTCTAGAAGCATGAAAATTACTTAGCTAGGGTCAAAATCCAGATTGAAGATGTCATCTTTAATTTTTAATGCCCTTGGCTTTTCCTATTGGCATAAGAATCACAATGTTTTACTATTTTGGGTAGTCTATTTCTTATTATTTTAATGTAAACTTTAGAAAAAGAAACATGGTTAATCATTCAGTGACTAGGTATGAAAATTGTTAGAAAGAATCTTTACAGTTTATTGAAACATTTGCTAACTACCATGCAAAGATGTACTAGCCTGTTAAAACTATGATTATTTTTCCAGGACATTGGAAGCTCTTTTAAGATCTGTTACAATCCAATGTGCAATTCTTGTTCAGCAAGATTTCACAAGGTATTGAGCTATTTATCTTTATGCTATGCCTAGCACGTATATGTAGCAAGTTTGCAAGTTTGGCTGTCATGAATATTTCTTGAGAAACAGCCTTGGACGGAAGTAATTTTTCTAAATTAAATAAATATGTTGTTTCTGATTTTCCAAAATACCCAAAGGAACTAGCTCACATTCTAGATCAATGGCCTGCAAAATTTCACTTTGAAATATGATGAATATTTTTAGTTAGTGAAGCACAAAATGTCTCTGGGAACAAAGAAACTCTGCAGAGGATTGGGTCCTGAAAACTTTATTCTCTCTAAGCAAGTTTTCCTATTGATTTTAGTGGTTTTGATTATATGAATTTTCATGTTAGCTCATCAGACATAGACATAGACAGTCAGAATGGAGTACTACGCACAGGTGTCTGTATAGTCAGTATTATTTTGCAATAATCTTTCCAGGACACTTGGACTTATAAAAAGAAATTAGGTTTGTTTGCTTTCTTAGGGAGAGGAAAATTCCAGCCCTCTAACAGATAAGGACTTATGAGAGTCAAATTCCAAATAATTTTAGACATGATCCTGAAATCCTTTTTTGCATTGTCAGTTTGTATGAAGAGTTGAGGATTACAAGTTAAGAAGCATGGGGATAGGAAATAAAAGCTTTCGAAGGCTCAGGCCTCTCTGAAGACATAACTCAAGCTGGGCTGGGAGCTCTGGGTACAGCAAACCGCTGTGGACGAATTTCAAAAACACTGACTAAAACCTTTAGGAATCAGTGAAGAGATATAGATTTAAATGAGGTCTCTGGCTTTGTTATAGAAGAGGGACAAGAGTGTTACAGAGCTTCTGCCTCCTCAGTACCATGAAGCATTACAAATGGGAAGGCACAGATGTGCATAGGGAGAGCAAGAGCAGCCCTGAATTCAATCATCATTTAACACTATGCAAGAGCAGTGAGGAACCAAAGGCAGAATGGGCTCCAGAGTGTTTATGGCTTTGCTGTTTGCTTGAAGATATCCATCACTTCAGCTTAAATCTCTCTGCAAGCAGGGCTTTGTCTTGCCTAAGATACACTTCTTGTTAGCTTTGGCAATAGCTGCACAACTATCGCTCCTCTCAGTGCTCTGCCAAAAAAAAGGTAAATTGGATGTGCAGGAAGACTTGGGTCTGCTCCACAAAGTGTTATCCATAGAAACAGAGTCAGCAAGTCATACAGATGTGTCCAGAAAGGCTATTAGATCATCAGGATTGATTTCTCAGGATAAAATAGGCCATGATATTGTTCAGATTTGTTTGGCTTTAGGGTTTCTTTTTGTGCTTGTTTGGTTTAAATTAAATTCATTCCATATCACATTTTCTACCTGGAGTTTCTCTGAATCACAGTCTTCCATACAGATATCTCACCATGAAGTGAAGACTTTTAGGAAAATTAATTGTTTTGGTTTTCCAAAACATCTTCTTTAGTTTTACATTTCTTCAATTTAGTCCCAGAATATCTTGCAATGAAAGAATGTGTGGCACATTCAAGTTACTTATTAATCCTCTTTTTTATCATATTTTTAGGTCTTGCACAATGCAGTTGTTGTTTGTTTTTGTTTTTTTCCCACACTGGAATATTTTTCCTGGCTCACTTTTTTACATCATCTTCAGTTTTTCAACATATTTTTATAAATACGGGATGACCAGAACTGTATATAATGTTCCAACATCTGTGTTCCTGAAGTTATGTATAAATGCAAAATTATATCTGCATTTCCAACCATATTGATTTGCAATATTTTCTCATCTATTATTTCCTTGTTACATTTGAGTGAAAAGTTTCTTTAAAACTTCCTTTTTCCCACTGAAAAATGCAAATTGCAACAGACCAATAAATTTTCTGAAATAATGTTACATATCTGAAATTATTACAGCTGAAACCACATGTTTTCATATATGTATGGGTACAAGGAGAACCTAAAAACAACTGAAAAGTATCGGGTTGACATTTTAAAAACTAAGTATTTGAATGTTTTTGTCTGAAATGTTTAATCTCAAAAGTTGTTTCTGCTTTATTGTAAGAACATTTTATACTTGAATACCAAATAAAATATTTCTATTTGGGTCAAATAAAGTAATTTCTTCAATCTATTGTGGGTTTTTTTAAGTCATCGATCTAGAACAATTTAAAGAAGAGAATAGCAAACTGACTTGCAAAGACTTCTGTTCTGCTTCCTTTATTGATGATTTTCACTTTATTTACTCTAATTTTTTTTTGTTTAAAATTTCTGTCTGATGAGACAAACTCTCATTACTTCTGGTTATAGTTACCTATTTGCCTTAATGAATCCTGGCACAAAGTAAGTCAACATCTCAGTTTTCTGGAATTATCCTGATACACTAAAATCTATTAAGCATCTCCTAAATATCAGACCAATATACCGAAGGTCACCTCAGATGTATCTTCCTCTGGAACAGGTGATTTTTAACAGTTTCTGTAGGTAGGTTGCTCTGTAATACTCATGTGAACAGCATCTAGCTCCTTCCACTTTGTGAAGTGTGTCAGGGAATGATTTATTTCAAACCTCATTGGCTACACCTTTAAAACAATTTTTGCCCTCTCTAAACTATGAAATTCCTATAGGAATTCCTCATAGGCCTCTTTTCCTTTCATGATCCACCTACACAGTTCTACAATGGAAAGACAGGTTTTTAATAGACCCATTTGTTTCCCTGTGCTTTTACTTTTGTTTTACTATTCCACATCGCCATATTTGTGCCTACATTATCTTTTTCCAGCCACATCTTATATATTATCATTGTAGTTCCTTTATACTTTAGTTATCTTTCTCCTTCTGTCTCTTCTTTGTGGAATTGAAACGCTCTGGTCCATGCAGTACTTGTCTTCTAAAAAGCATTATTCCTCACTATGCTTTTTCCTGGGTTTTCTTTTGGATCCCTGAAATTTGCAGGAGCCTGTCTTCACTTATAATTAAAACTGTCCTAGTATTTATTCTCTGTGAGGTCTATCAGCATTCTTTACCTAAACATGCTAAAACAAAGCTTTTAATCGTATGCTACCAGCATAACTGTCCGCAAAGCACATGGTTCACAAATGTGAAATGCTTGAGATAAAAAGGCAAGGAGGTAGTAGTTTCAAAGTTAATTCTTTTCATCATGTCAGTTTGCCATGGCAATGATTTGGGGTTTTGCCTGACCATGTGTTATTTAAGGAGTTCATCACAGTCTTCTAGGGTGCCATCACCATTCCATGCTCAGTCTTGCACTGACCTATGGGACTGACAGCCACAGCCATGGTTGCACAACCCACAGTCAACATCCACTCTTGGGTTTGGATTTTGCTTAACATGCCACTGGCATGGGTGGATGCAGCTGGACTGAGACCATGCTATAAAAAATAGGACTGTTACCACTCAAGTGTGATTTAATTGCAGAGGAAGAGCCCTTGAACAAAAGCTAACTTTATTGACATGGTGGGGAAAGCCCTATTCTGGGGAGCTGAGTGTGTAATGGTGGTTAAAGTAATCTCTAACATGAAGAATCTTAGTACTTAAATAATGGGATCATGGGGTCATATGAAATCCCCTCTAAGACGGCAGTCTCTTTATATAAATCATGAGAGCATAATCTCTCCAAAAAGCACAAATAACAAAGAGGGCTCAGTACATAGATGGTGGGTCCACAGGTCACTCAAGTTTAAGTCCCTTCTAGAAAAGGGGAATTCAGTACCTAAATACTGAGAGAACAGTGTCATTGTGTACCATCATTACAATAAGGAAATTATTTTTAAGATGGAAGAAGTAACCCCTTTTGCTTCTCTGTAGAAGTCCATCACTAATGCTGTGATGTGCATTTCTAGACATACTTACAGCAAGGACTACCCTGCCTATTCCAAGAGGCTGCCTGAAACACTGCAATTTGACTTAATTTCTGTGTGCAGATGTGTCCCTTCTACCCTGGACTTACACCAGGCACGTGGTGTCCCCACTGCCTTGCTGCCCCCCTCCCTTGTCACATTATCCCGTCCTGCTCATTTTGTACCCTTGTCCTGATGCACTGCGCTCACAGCTTTTTTTGCAAATGGTCTTGACTCCATCATGTGGCAGCTTTTATGTGGTCTGAAATACTGCCAGCTGCCCTGGCCCAAGGCAGAGTGACTCTCAGAGCCCTTGCAGGACTATCTGGAATAACACGTTACTTCTCAGTGCGATGCACAAAGACTGGCACTTCAGCAGAAAGCAGCAGCTGAATGGGACATGGAGGGAGGTGTGGCCTTCCCACCGTGTTTATTTAAAATTAATCATCGCTGCCCTGGAGAGCACATCAGAGATCTGGTGTGGAGGTGCCATTTTTACAAGTGGAACACATTGTACATAACTCCTCTCCATTATGGGCCAAGCTCCAATGTGGCCTTAAGGGAAGATGGTTTTTCCAGGGAGCTATGGACTGTGGGGACCTTGGTCCTGGGTCTTTCCCAAGTAATGCTACCAGGGTCCTATGGAGTGCTATCCAGACCAGTGAGCCCCTGGTCTAAATCCATTCAGTACATTTCTTCTTAGAGCTCCAGCCTGTTTTTAGAGTGTATTTGCAAGAGCAAAGGGCTCTTGGCTTATCCCATCAATCACCTTTCTATGCAGGCTATCACTTCAAAGTGAGAGAGCATTATACTATGTTTCAAACAAGTTATAATGTAAGAATCAGATTATGGACAAATACTCTCTCAAAAAATGAGTGTTAGTGTTCTATTGCATGTCTGCAAGCAAAACATTTTATTATGTTTTTATATGTAATGTAGTTATGTCCATATCCATATGTTGCACTTAGGAGAAGAAGAAAAGCTCCCATAATGAATGTACACGTATCTTCAAGAAAAACAGGCCAACTAACAGAAATATAAATCCCACTGAGGAGCACAAGTCTGACAGGTCTTTTATGTCTTTTGCTCAGAAGTACATCTTCCTGGTGTATGATCAGAGGGATGTCTTTCATCTTGAGTAGCAGTTACATTGGTATAACTGAAAGTAAAGTATCTTTCTGTTCTTAACAGGGATCTGTGTCATTTGGATTACATGTCTAGGTATATTTCTGATAAAAGAGTTGTCTTTGTTTAAATCAACAAAGACAACTACAGTGAAAAGCAAAGGTTTCCTTCATTAAAGTAATATTGGCTTGTATTTTGATCAGGTAACAGCTTTTCACAATTCTGGTAAAGTAGTAATATTGTTATATGCATGCTTGGAGTGAGTGTGTGGATGCATGTGCATATATAAATGGTATTTACATTCTCTTCAAATATATGCTTCTAAAGAGAGATTGCTCTTGTAGTCCAAGATGCTGAGAAACTCTGAAAACACAGGTCACACACATACTAGATTTCTGCTGTTTAATAAGACCTAATCCTGAATAAAAGAACAAAATTTTTGGTCACTTCCCAAGTACAGAATCAGGCCTCCTATCCAACCACAGGTGAAATATTTGACTAACCTTTGGTTGAACAGAAAAAAAAAAAAAAAAAAAAAAAAAAAAAAAAAAAAAAAAAAAAAAAAAAAGTGGCAGGCAAATTTTCACATTAACTCCACGGTCACAGGTAAAAGAGCTGTTTCCCTACAGGAAAGGCAAAATGCAGGCTTCAGAACAGTGTGCAAAGGTGTGTGTAGCATCTTAGGGTGTCAGTCCTCATGGTGGGTTGATGTATGTTTTTAAGTATTCTTTTGGATGGGGACTAATTGCTGCTGGTTTAAATTAAATGAAATGTCTGTACCTGCAAGGGTTTATCAGTGATTAAAGAGACAATAAGGGGCACTAGAAACCTGGTTTTACTTTAACATTATTTTTCATTATATTCCATGTTTTCTGTGCTTGTCAATATTCCTTGTAAGGAATGTTTTTGGAAAAAAACACAACCTTTCCATGGGTGGAAATCAGTGTGGCCTTGGGCCTTTCCACTCCTCCAGAGCAGAATAATCCTGAGAAAGGTACAGAGTTGCCAGGGTCAGAGTTGTATTTTGGTAGAAACTTGTCTTTTTCCCTTTAAAAAGAAACTTAGAGCAAAATTTTGCAGGTGCATTTGAGTGTATGTCAGGAAGGTGAACTTCCCCTGTTCACATTGCCCCTATTTCTGGTCCTGGAACAGGCCATCTTGTGATGTTGTGAGAAGTTCTGGACCACCAGTGATTTCAGAGTGATGAGATGCAAATACTGCGATAATGCAGAGCTGAGTCTGGTCCAAACAGCTGCAGAAATTGCTTCTATGGCATTAAGTTTAAAATATTTTTGTTGCCCATGTCTCTAATATCTGGCCAAGGTTATGAGCTTGGTTTTCTGTTTTGGTTTGGTTTTTTTTCCCAACATAGGTTCCATCTGCCTTCTCAACCTAAGAGTGTTTTAAACACATCTCCTAGCAATCCAAAGCCATGAATCCAACATTCCCCTACACTCTAAGAAAAGGTTTTATTTCAAATTCCTTCAGAAGTTTTAAAATGTTGTTTGGGGTCTTTTAGTCTTCTGTTTTCAATAGCTGAATTTTTTTGGCATGTTGCACCTACATTGTTTCAAATTTACTTCTTATAAAGACCCGCTTGTGATGTACTTAAAGGGTTCTATATAAATTAATGTAAGTCGTAAATCATTTCAACAAACATTTGCTCTTCACGACCAAATCAAACTCAGGAGAGGCTGATAGTAAAAGGAACACACAGGAGGATGAGAGGAGCACCATGTTCATCCTGCAGCAGACCATTAGTGGTCATCACCAACAGCCCTCGAGATGCCAAGGGCCACCATCCCTTTGTTGTGAGCAGAGGAGCCAGAGCCTCCAGATTTGGGCTGCCCTGTAACTTCTTGGCTGTGCTCACAGGGTGTGGGACAAGGGGCATTGAAGGTACAAGAAGGAGCCCAACCTCAGCAGCACTGGGACAGAGGGAGCATGTTGGCACACGTCCTCCTGCCTCTCTCAGTTTGATGTGCAATTTTCAGGCATAAAACTATTGTTTTGCTTGCTGGGCCTTCTACGGTGGCTGGGCCAAACTTCCTGCTAGGAGCCAGGATCTGCAACCTTATGAAAGTAGCAGGGCCAGGCAGGCTGCCGGTATTTTCAGCTGGATTGAGCCCAGAACAATTTTATTTTCATCAGAAATGTTCCCTGGCCCTACCACATGTGCAAGCATATATGAAACCACCAAGAAGGCTCCCTCCCCCAGCTATCTTATTTAGCTAAAATTCAGCTGCCCAGCAGAACTGTTTCTTATCCAAGCCCTTAGAGACGGGAGAGGAGTGGAGAGATTTAATTATAATCTTTCTCTCCCTGCACCTCCCACAGTACACTAATGCTTTTCATTAGCCAAAGCCAAAACCTTGCTTTATAAGCTGTGAGAGCTGTCTTTTAAAAAATACATCCAGCATTAAAAGAAATCTGAATGGCAGTAACAGCAGCGTAACCCTCATCCACAGGTGTGGGAGATTCGCTGGAGGATTGCTGGTGGAGAGGCGAGTTTTATTTGAAAGACATCTGATTCCTATTTCTGTCCACTGGCTGATTATGCCTCACATTACAACACTTCTGTGCCCACTGACAATTTCGGTCCAAATGAATGAGAGAAAAGACTCGACATCCAGGAGCTCTGGATGATTTTTATAAGTATCCAGATGTTTAGACTTTTATCTGAAGATTATCCAAAAAATATGAGACCACTCCCAGGGGCAGCTTGACAAATATCCTCAGTCATTTATTCAGTGTGTAGGTCCAGAGCAGACATTCATATGGACATATTACTGGAGTAGGGACATCTGTTAACTTCAGAGGTATGGAAATAAAGGAAAATGAAGAATCACGTTTTTGACCCACAACTGCAATGTTATTTGAGTGACACAATTAAATGAGTGCCTTATATTGATGGAAAGGTTCTGAGGAAATATTATTGACTTAGTTGTCATTGCCTTACAGAATACATTAAGCTCATTTTCATCTTTGAAAAATTAGAGTCGTTTTCTGGTACCTCTCCAGAAAGTGACTACCCAGAGGTCTGAGAACACTATGAAAAAGACTGGAGCTTGGTTCCCCAACAACACTTGATTCTCTATTCTCTTTCTTTTTCTTTTTTAAGGAAAATATAATTATTCTTCTCATTCCCTTGCCCTCTGCCAGCTTCAGTGGTATAAACAGGCAAATAAACCTCAGCAAATCACTCGGGTGGTGTAAGGGATATTTGTTTGTTTTATCTGGTAACCCTTGGAAGTTTCAGGTTGGTTGTGCCAGCTGTGTATAAACACTGAGTGTGGTGGGAAATCCTCACATGTGAAGAGCTGACAGCCTGTGTGGAGGGAAGAACAGAAGCAGCAGCATAACAAATACCTGTCTGGTCAATAAAGGACAAGTAAAAGGGCCATGGGATTACATGGATTACAGCACTTGGTTACACGGATTAACCAGGCAATTAAAGGCAGCAGGAATAATAAATATCTTTCCAAGAGGAGCCTCTATTGGGCTGTAGGCTGAATAGGGCCATTCCAACTCTAAAGTGGTTTTGCCATAAACACAAAAGCTGAAGGAGGGGGAGAAGGCCTTGGAAGCAGTCCCACAAATGGGACACACTTTCCTTGATTCCTTAAGAAATTTTATACCATTGACTGGGGTCTTTTTCATTTATATTTTGATGGTTTCTTATCTTACATTTTAATAGGAAATCTGCTGAATGTCTAAAATGCCTTTTGGCAGTCAGGCCTTTTGTTGCTGATCTCTGACTTAAAACAGTTTAACTTATCAAGAAGCTTTGGTGTAGATCTGGTGTATTGGGTTGGTTCATTTGGTTTTTAAATGCTTTCTTTTGGATCACTTTTAATCATCACTTACATTGCACATGCCCATTTATGCATTGACAGGTTGATGGGGACTTTAATGTACATAAAACTTTCTCTGTCAGGACTTATGCCTCTCTGTCAGATTTTATCCTGCAGTAGAGAGGGTTCATGTACAGTTGCTGACAGATAAAATAAGCTCCTCCAGCAGCTGCAGCTCTGCCTCCTACAGATTTTTTCTTTTTTCCTGCTCTGATTCTGTGTCCCCAGCTAAGCATTGAGAAAGCACAGGGCTGTGCTGGGACAGACAGGCAGGAGCACAGCACCAGACCTGCAAGAAGGACAATGACTTAGCCACATTAAGGCCTGTAGTGAACACTACATATTTGACATCTTTCTTTAGCCCCAGCTGCAGGAGACAGGTAAGTAAACCATTCTATTCTAAAGAAAAGTGCATTTCCAGCCTGGATTTCTGCAGAGAAAACCTAAAAGGCAAGAGGCTGACTTTAAAAAAAGATTCAAAGTCATGAATCACATAAAAACTGAAAAAAACTCATGAATTTTAAGTCTGTCCCATGATTTTAAGGACCTGAATCCTGAATTTGAAACCCATGGGTTTTAATATGAGAACCTGAGTTCTGTTGTGTGGTTCAAACTAAGGTTTCTGACAAGCCTGGTACAATTATTTAACACTTGAGGTATGCAGATATTATAGCTGATATGAAAATATGTCCAGCATCTGTAATTCACACAGAAGCCAATAGAAACTGCAAACACTCAGCTCTGAAGGATCAGGCCTTTAATCATTAATATGTTTCCAGATCTATTAAAAAAATGTTTCCCAAGACACTTTATCTCTGCAAGAAATTCCCTGTTGGCAAGAGACTTTTCATAGCTCCTTAAAGACCTGTAAGAAACTGTGGAAGAAATAAAGAGGGGTTTTGCTTATGGAAATGAGACCTACTAGAGAGCAACTGGAAATGTTTTTATGAGTCTTTATAATGGAACTACAGTAGCAGTTCCATGTTGATTTTTATTGGAAGACCCAGTATTTCTTTCTTCTTCTTTTGTAAGCCTAATTTTTTTCCCACCTGAAGCTTCACGTGTGGTCTCTTGGCAAAGAAGGATATTTTTGTAATGGCTGATGTGATATGGCTTTGTTTTAAGTAAGGAGATATTTCAGAGAACACTTCAAAAATTTCTTCAAAGCTTTCCTTATTCATTTAGAAGTCGAAAGTGGCTTACTATAAAACTTCAGTTTGATTTTATATTTGCTCTTAAAGAGATAGAGCTTATAAACATATTTTTGGTAATTTCAGTTATACCAAAATTTGGGAGTTTATTAAAGGTAATTTTGAAGAATATAATAAAAATAACATAAAATATGAGAAATTATATGGATAGAAGATTTAAATATTACATATAGGTGCGTCAACCAACATGAGGATACAAACCAGAGGAGATAACAAAGTGTATGCTAGAAGCTTTGAAATAATTAAGACGTTCATGTGTATTAGAATTATTCAGCCTTCTTTTTGTATTGATGATAAGCATTTTTGTAAATAACTTGTTCCTAGCAAATTTAACCCAAACTACTCTTCAGGTCTAATAACTGACTTCTAGTAGTAGCTGAGAACTGTCACATTCCCTCAACTAAATTGGTACACAACTAGCAGTTCTTGTAGGGAAAAAAAAGGAAAAGGTAGTTTCAGTGAGAGCACCACACTGAATTTTACACAGACCTATCAAAGTGGACAAAAGACTGAAGTGCCCCATAGATGACAAACTATTCCCTAGTGATACTTTGAGCTACCCCAAATCTCTCTGAAGAGAGCTCTGAGGCAGAGAAACTTCCTCCCCAAGCAAGTCTGGAAAGGAGCATGTAGTTTTTTTCATTAGCCACATTTTAAAATGCCTTCAGCAACATTTTACCAAACAAGCCACGAGGTTTTGTCAGTGGACTCACTTTAGCTTGTGATACATGGCCTGATCACAGAGGTCACAGGATCTGAGCTCCAGTCATAACTGCTTGTTCCAGGCTTTCCTCCATGGCCATGGCTCTCAAAGCTTGCCTCCCATTTCAGCATGCTGGATTGCTGACTCTTCCTCCTTCTTCTCACTAATAGACACTTGAGTTGCAGCCCACAGAGATTTCACCTCAGCTTTCATTCAGCCTGCTTCTGGGGAAGTTCTGTTGGTTTTGCCACTTCATTTTTCTTAAGAAAAAAAATTGCAGGAGATAAAGTGATGCCTTTAATCTCTGGAAAAAGAATCTTTCTCCTAGCAGACAATTTCCACATCATCCTTCTGTGTGCTCCCCTCTATTTTATTCCCGTTCTCTCCTTTTCCTCCCTTCACACTGATAAATCCATGCTTGCATGTTTGCTTTACTATCTTCAGCAAAGAACCTTTTTGTCTTTATTTTTTCCCTACTGACACTTTTATTGCCTTTGGTTATATTTTACAGGAATTTATTTCCAGAAAGAAGGAGAAACATGGAGCCCCTTTTCCAATTATGCTATTATGCTTATCATATATACAATAGAGTGTATATCCTGATATCCTGTTTTTCTTCAATTACAGCAGAAAATGAATCCACCTAATTCTTTACCACAAGCAAATATACTATGTTCAATAGGGAAGGTACTGCCTGCTTGTTCTCTGTAAACTTTTGTTGATGTTTGATAAAGAGCAAGTGTAGAGGACTCCACCAGCAAGGCTTCCCCAGCCAGCTGCTTGGTCATTATTAAGTTCTTCTGCTCTCTCCCTGTAATGTGCTCAAGTGACCAGGGGCTGTAACTGCTCAAATTTGGCTCATTATAAACTCTGCCAGGTCAAAAACTCATTTCAATCACAAAGCAGCTATTGTAGGGTGAGATGTTATATCCAGGGTAACAATAACTTCTATATTTCTGTTTCAATAAAAGACTCTCACCCCCAAGAATAAGAGCAACATCAGGCAGGCAGACTGTAATGTAGGTGGGTTGGTTTCTGATACAAGGGTTAACTTGAAGTCCTGATATCAGTTAAATAAATTCAAAGTTTCACAGAAATTGCACAACCAGCTTGTTTTCCTTCTTCTGCTTCTTCTGCAGCTTCACATTTCTCACAGTAATGAGTACCTGTAGCAGAAGTGCAAATGAAAAATACAAAATTATTTTTTCTTTTTCTTTTTTTTTTGGTAGTCTTTCTCATGTAATTAGAGATGAAAATTGTGAGCAATCTCATCAGAGTATATTCTCCTGTTTTTCATACAACTCTCAGCAGTATTCAATACTTCTAGTGACTATTTGATTCAGACTTCTGGAGACTCACCCTTATTTGCTAATCACAGTTTCTGGGATTTGATCTGTATACCTTGCCACAGACTTTTTATACTGTTCTGCTTGTGATGAGGCAGCACCATGCAATCCATTCCATCCAGTGTCTCCTTTAACAGGGACCTGGATGTCAGGTCTTGGACAAAGGTTTGGAAAGCAGTACTGAGTTAACAGCTAGATATGAGCTTAAGCAGCAATGGCTCAGTGATTTTCCATGTAGCTTCCAGGGTGTGATGGTATGTCATAACCAGAGATAAAATGTCCTTGTGGATTGTCTTTCTGTCCTGAAGCAATTCCTTATGTGCTGCTTGGATGGCTCCTTCAGAGACATGACATGACTGTCTCAAGAAGTATACCTGTTGAGAAAAAGTCCTTCATAGATCATTAGGTTGTCCACAGCAAAACTCCTCTCAAAACAATGGTGGCAATGGTGTATGAGGGCTTGGCTGCATCACCAACTTTCTCAGATATTTGATGTATATATTGAGTTGCTAAGCTTGCCTCAAAGTTTTATATGTGAACTTATTATTATTATTATTATTATTATTATTATTATTATTATTATTATTAAATTCTTTACTGTGACGGTGGTGAAACACTGGAATAGGTTGACCAGAGAAGCTGCGGATGTCCCATCCCTGGAAGTGTTCAAGGCCAGGTTGGATGGAACTCTGAGCAACCCAGTCTAGTGGAAGCTGTCCCTGTCCATGGCAGGGAATTTGGAAACAGATGATCCTTAAAGTCCCTTCCAAACCAAATCATTCTAGGATTCTATCCTTCAATGGCTACACCCCTCCATTTAAAGAAGGGGTTCTGATAATAACACCATTTTATGTATTTCATGCAGGATCCATCTGACCAACTTTAGCCATCAAAATGTTTGATTTCCACCATTCCAAAACAGAATGCATAAATTAAGTGGGATCACCTCTTTGCTTTTGTATGCCTCTCTGATTGACTCCAGAGGAAATTTGGAAAAGCAGATGAAACCACCTTTTGGAAGCGAAAAGCAGATACTATCATGTCCTTCACGACACAGATAGGGTAAATTTTCCATTTATTGTGATTTAACAATTTATTCTTCATCTTCCAAGACATAGTAATTTATTATGCACATGATCCCAGCTCACCCAAGCTACGTGCTCCCTGTAATCATTCTCTAAAGACATGCCTTAGGCTGCTTATCCGTATCTATTCAAACATTATTTTCTCAAAGTGTCTGGTCATATTCACCCACTTCACTCCAGAAAGCCAACTAAATATTGGCTAACACTCTACACATAAACTGACACACACAAAATTAGAAAAATGAGAGAAGTAATGTCTACAGTTGTTTTTATTTCAAGCAAACCTCCCAAGTAAGAAACAATGCAAATGTATAAAAGTAATAACATCTAAATGCCCTCTTGGTGTAAAGTTGGAAGAAAGGCACTAAAGCTATCAAAAATATTTATAAATATTAAGAGTCACAGGATATTTTAATTTGTTTTCAAACAGGAGCTGTGTGGCTCAGGGAAGGGAAGAACTGACCTTTCACTTCTGTTCTCTCCAGCTTCAGTGCTGCCGCAGGCCCTAAGTGAAAATGAGTCTATTGGTCCCATCCAAACCTCGGCGCATGTTAGCCCACATTACAAAACACCAGAGAATTTGGCATGATCAGCAGTTTCTGCTCAAGAGAGGCCCAGGACTGCAATAGCAGAGGTGTTAGAGATCAGAATTTGGGAACGCTGGTTGAGTTACATGGGAAAGCAAAATACTTGGTCTCCTGCTCTCATTGGGACTGTATTCACTTGCACAAAATAAACACAGTAAGAACAATACAAAAAATATTTATATCACAGCAAATGATACTTATAAATAAGGCAAACAGCTCATTACCACCATTCACCCAAAGGTCACAGAGTGCTTTTAAAGCAGAAATTTAGCTGCACTGGTGAAGCAGTGTAACATCGTTCTTATTTTACAGATGGAAAAACTGAGGCACACAGACACCTTCCTATCCAAGACCGCACAGGAAATCTGTGGCAAGACCAGCATAGGCTCCTGATTACAGGAGTCTGCATGTGTAGGGGTTTGGGGAGGACAACTGAGCTCTCTTGCACTCAGATGCCTGTGGCAAGAACTGAAGAGTACACCAGCAAAAGGTCAGTGTATCCATTCTCCAAGCCACAAAGTTCCAGTCTGAAAAGAAATATAAATGAAATGAGCCTTTTCTGAGATTTTTCTTTTTCAAATATAAATTGTTTCTTGGCACCAGGAGTCACTTTTACATCAAAACCAGTTATGTATTACATACTGTTATTTATGCAAGTTTACACTGTCTCTAATTTGGAAAGTTTAATAAGAATATAAAGAAAACCTGTAGACCACTGGATATCAGCCTGATGCTGTCTGCTTAGCACCATGTGATGGCAAACTGTTCTAGCTGAAATGGGTATATGCCCTCTTATGTCTCTGATCCCAGGTTACTGGTTTGTTTGTTTTTTTCCTCAACTGATATCCACATTACTTCCTCCTTACATCCTCTAAGCTGTAAATGAAATTAAATGTTACTCTGGATCCCAGGCTTTTGGCTATAAATGCAGTTGCGTGGAGTAAAATCAACCACCCAGAAGAAACCAACCTGGGCGAAGCAATGCTTGGGTACTGTGATTTGCGTGGGAATGAAGCCAGAGGAAAATCTGTTGCTCTGCAGCTGGGGATCTTCCTGATCTTTTTGCAAGCCTCACAACAGATGACCACATGTGCACAAACTGTCACTCCTCCAAACTATTCTCACTCTTCATTCCCAGGTGCTTGATCAAATGCTTTGGACTGCTTTTGGTGACTGCAGTCCTTTCCTCCGTACCTTTCATTTTTGAAGGCTCTCCCCTAATTTGCTGTTTACTCTTCAAAAAAAGCTTCTCTGCACATTCCTCAATAAAAAGAATTACTTGAATGCTTGTCATCCAGTTCCCCTGCATTACAATGAGACCCATTAAATGGGACTACTGGCTGAGGACACTGCCATGTTCACTAAGCACCATCCTGGAAGCAGCAGGAGCTGCAGGATTTCTCAGGGCTCACACATACCTCAACAGTCCCTGGCAAGGGGACCATCCACTGCAGGGAAGAAAAGATGAGCTTTTTGTTAAAAATTGTACTGGACACCATATTTTAGTGTTGTCCCTCATGTGAGCTTTCAGCATGTGAGGAAGAAGCCGGGAAGCAAAAGGAAGTCACAGAGGACTTGGTGCCGGACACCTTAGGATGGATGGGCTCCGCAGCACATCCAGCACCTCTGGCTTGCACTGTGAAGCACCAGCAGAAAGCATTGTGGAGAGGCCTCCAGGAAGAAAGCAAACAAGAGAAGAGTCATGCTGGGATGGCTTCTTTGGGCTGAGACATCTTGCTAGCTTTTAAAGCCAAAATACAGTGGTAGTGGTAATGCTGCTTAAGTTAAATATCTTACCTTCTTCAGACAACCCTGGGGGAGTGAAACTCAGTCTGAAATGAGAAAAGTTTCCCAAAGGTGAGTTCACAGATCACGAAACGCTGAGATGGAAAGAATCTATTCAATCATCTATCCCATCTCTCTGCCAGTTCAGAATTACTCCCCATGATGTTTTTAACATAACTGCTTTTCTCATTAAAAAAAAAAAAAGGTAAAAATGGGGAGAAATATCTAAAAAGGGTCTATGAGCTTTTCTACAAAAAACTGTTTGATTCCTTGACTGAATTCTAGTGTCTCCTTTTACTTTGTGCAGATGAGTTCAGCACGTGCCAGGATGAAGAGTGAACCAATATTTTCTGGAGGGCCACTTCCAACATCTGCAGCATCCAACACCTGGAAAAATCCTCCCAAAAACTGGGTTGCATCTGCATTTTCTTAACTGCATTCAATTTCTCCTCTCTTTGCATGAGACTGAAAAGTTGTTCTTTCATGATAGTATTCTGTGTGGTTATGGACTAGCTAGCCTGGGAAGTGCTACCAAGTCTCCCCTATTTCAAATATTACATGCAGAATGAGACACACCTTTGTTAAAATAATGGAAATAAGCCACGAGTCAAAAAAGTGGTTTGGACAGTACAGTTATGAAAGAAATCATCCTATTTCACTGTGGGGAAGAGAAGAACAAAGAGTGTTTTTCACCTCTGAGGATTCCATGAGTCTAACTTTTTTTTTTTTTCACAGTTTAATTTATGTCCATGTGTTGCAGAGTCTGGATCTCTTTTAAATGCCTGGTTTGACACTGCAGCCTGTTTCACCCCCAGCACAAGTTTCCTATTTCCCTCTCAGAGTCCAGATGTCCTGGGGCCCTTGCAGAGCTCTTTGATGATACATATATTTGGGACAACCCTGTCCATGCGAAAAAAGTTCAGAAAACTGAAGACAACACATGTATTACTCAGAATATCCAGTTAACACAGGCAAATGGTAACCTGTGGGGGCACCAAGACTTCTCCCTGCTCCCACTGACATTGATGCTGCAGTGGGAGGGGTACCAGTGAGACTCTGGGTTTGTATGGAGTCCACTCTGCAGCTCCTCAGCCCATCATACAGACACTATGGCCACTTTCAGACTGCTGAGGTGTGAAACACTGATATCAGTGTAACATCAGAGCCAACAAAGTGTATTTTATCAATTTAGAGTAACAAAAGTGAAGAACTTCTCACTCCACTCATCCCTTGCATTCATCACCGTGAAATGGAAGAATGTGTACAGAGTCGTGCAACAAGCTGTCACATCAGCTTCAAAAGCAATGGCCCACACAAGCAAATTTCCCTACTGTACAGTCTTGTTATTTAAGATTATTTAATCAAAGGTGGCAGAAAGCAAGAGGTGGTTGTTGTTTGTTAGTTCTTTTTTTTCCCAAAGAAAGCAATTCAGCCACTTCCAGAACCGGCCTGAGTGTTGACAGCAGCATCTACCCACAGATACAGGGTATAAATTGCTTAATTATGTGTGAAGATTATGGGAGCTATGTCAAGCCTGAGTCACCAGCAGTTATTTGAAAAGGTAAAACAAAAATGATTAGCATATTTTTTTGGAAAGTGACTACTGTAGTTTTCTTTCATGTGTATGAGTGTTGCAGTGTCTCCTGGCAGTACTGTGGCCACCTTCACTGGTGTGCAATAGCAGGGGCCAAACAAAACTCAGGGCTTGGACATTGCAATATTAACAGCCTTCCAAGGGACAGTGCAAAGGAACAGAAGAAAAACTGGAAAATATGGTTTCCTGAAAAAAAAATAAAATAACCCAAGCAAGTAAAGTCTTTGGGTTAAAGACTATTATTGTAGCACTAAGCATCTTTCCCTCATCTGGTGTTATGCAGGAAGCTTTCAGCGTTTCCAGAACTGCCATGAAAATGAGGGATGCCCAGTGATTCTCCATTTTGTGTAGTCCCATGCTGCTGGCAAGTGTTGAGCCCATTAGTGTGCCTCTGAACACAGAAGGTAGCTGTCGGATGCCATGGCACAGTACAAGTGGCACAGTCCTACTGCTAAGTCTAGTTTTGCACCAGCTGAAAGGCTCCTCTTCGCTGCTGTAATTATTTATTTCTGACTCCTCAGGAGAGGTAGGTGCTATACTGGTATGTTACCACTAGTGAAGGCAGAGTTGGACTTGAGGCATCACCAAAGCAACCGTGTTACTTAAAAAAAAAAAAAAAAAAAAAAAAAAAAAAAAAAAAAAAAAAAAAAAAAAAAAAAAAAAAAAAAAAAAAAAAANGAGAGAGAGAAACCAGTCCTTTGTCATAGCTGTCGATTTCCAGCGCTTTGGGGAGTGCAGCAAACATTGTATTGGAAAACAGCCTTCCCGCGGCGTTTGAGTTCCTGCACTTTCAATCCCCGCAGATAGCGTGGAAGTGGGTGGAAATTTAATAGCGATAAAAAATAGCGATAGTTAACTTAATTACTTTGACCTTCTGAAAAAGCTGAGGGGAAAACGCACAGAGAAGTTTCTTCCTTATGTTTATTTATTTACTAACTTATTTATTTATTTATTTTCCCGCCTTTCCCTGCCTCCTCTCTCCCTTCCTCTCCTCCCCCACCTCATCCCATAGGCCCAGCCCCGCCTCCCACCACTCGCCCAGCCCTCCACAGCCCCCACGGCAGCATCACTTTTTCCGCTTTTAATTCCTCCCACCTTTGCGTTTCTCCCTCCCCGCGCCCGCTCCGCGCCCAATTTCTCACTCTCTCCCCAGCCT
>WEIU01024399.1:349765-366954 GCA_013389925.1 Aegithalos caudatus
CCACCCACGGCGGGGCCGTCGGGCCAGACCTGGCTCCCGTTACACTCCCGGTCCATTGCCGCTCCGCTCCCGCTCCCGGTGCGTTCTCGTTCCCGCTCCGCNGGGACGCGGCGCTCCGGGGCACCTCCGGAGCAGAGCCGTCATGAGGATGACTGATAGACACCGATGCAGCCCTAGTCCGTCTCCCCGGGAGCTGCGCCCGCCTACGCAGCCCGGCGCCAGAGGCACCCTGGAGGACGTTGGTCAGGATCCCTCACCAGTTCCTGCTGGTTTTCTTTTGGGGAAACAAGGTTAGACCAGGCATTGAAGTTACGCACCACCATGTGCAGAGCTGGGCAGTAAGGTGAAAAGCTGGTTTAAAGCCTGAGTAATCCTGTCTCGACTCTTCCTGGGTTGTCCATTCCCATCCGGAGGCTGAGCCCAGGCCTGCCTTGTCTTGCCCGTGGGAGGGATGACGAGGGGCTGTGGCAGCTGGGGTGCCCTGTGGCTGTGCCCACCGAGGGCAGCATCTCTCGGCTGCCATCTCTGTCTGCCACAGCTCCTCCTCCACAAAGCGGCCGTGCGGGACCGCGGGCGGCAGACACGGAGCCAGGCGCGGCACTAAAGGTCACAGGGATGCTCCTTCGGGGAACACTCTCTCTGTCCTGCGTATCTCTGTCCGGTGTGCACTCTGCAGCGGGAGCCTTCAGACTCAGAGTCTGGAATTAAAAACTTTCACATTATGCCTGTGCAAAAGGGATCGTATTGATGGATTGGTGAAAAACCAAACTCTGACAACTCTTTCTTTCCTTTGCCTGTTTGCCTTAGTGCTCGTTGCAGACTGACCTTCTCTAATGACCACAGACATAGCTAAAGAAGAAACCAGAACATTCCGTGGTGTGATGCAATTATAAAATCAGTTTTCCTAAGGAAGTTTTAGATGCTTTTTGCGACACTTTCTTAGCAAGTGCAGGTTTGCACGTAACACAAACTTAGCAACCTCTGAATTGTCTGGAGAGGTTCAAAGTGACAGTTACCCTTAAGCCATGGGATATTCAGCTTAAAATTGTTTAAAAGCCCTCAATTTCTAGCTGTGGGGGCCCATCAGATAATGCACATTTAGTCTGGCACTGAGCATTTGAAGTTGGCTGTGAAGAAAGTACACTTAAATGTTTGACAAACAAGCAGCTGTGCTTCTTTGAAGCAAGTCAGGAATTTGGAAGGCCAAAGCAATCTTAGAGCATGGATTCATGAGTGCAGGTGTGCTGCTCAAAGGTGAATGAAATGTGCTGCAGAGATACAGAGAGGTTACCTAAATGGTAGGGCTGGTCAGAGCAAAACCAACACCTTCTGAAAAAAAAATGTTCCAGTCTCCTTTTCTGGTTTAAATCTCAAACTCTTCCAAGCAGCTAAAATAAAATGTAGGGCAGTTAGCATGAGATTTATTTAAGAAAAAAACCTATGTGAAAAGTCACTATTTATTTTTCTAATTGAGTTTTTCAGTTTTCAAATTTCATCCTAGATTTTGGAAACAAAATTCAAGTAGTTCCACACATGTCATGGAAACGGTGTATATGTACATTTTTCTTGCATTACTATATAGTTTTCTATTTTCTGGACTACTTTGCCTCATTTATTAACCTGAGTCTCATGTGCAGAGTACAATTGGAGGATACTTTTATCTGATGGAATTGTTGATACATTCATGCTCAGGGTTTCCTCACTGGTTCAGTGTCTTATTCACTAGTTCCCTGCTGCAGCAAGCATATCTTGTGTTTGAAACCTTGCATGCTGGTGGGAAACATCCTGATCCTTTAGATGCTACTGTAGGAAGATCCAGCTGAAACAACAGTGTGTGTGCTGGAGCAAGAACTGCTCACATGAGTAAGGCTTTGAGTCATCCAAGCCCAAAAGGACTGGTAAGGAGGAGGAAGCTGTTTCATCAAATGCCTGGTAGCAGGAGATGTAAACATGTAACCTGGGCAAAGAGGCTGATTTTGTGGATCATATGGACAGCAGTTATGCTAAACTGGGTGGTGTCATTTGGAAAGCATGACAGAAAAGGTGCATGCAGAGAGCTCTGTATGCTTGGTGAAGGATGTTGGGTTGGGTATATGAAATCACAGACGTGCAAGCAGCGTTTGTTCTCCTTCTGCACCCAAAGTGGAATATCCTAGCATTAAAAACCGAGCATTTTAGGTGTGGCAGCAGTGTTGTGTGGCACTTGAGCTGGTGACAGAGTCACCACTGAGAGAGGGCAGCTACTTCTGGGCAGCAGGTCCCTTTGCACGTGTCAAAGGCAGGGAGGCAGAATACAGGCTCTTCTCTTTGATGCTCTAATTTGTACCAGCTGCCTAGCAAACACAAGGCACTGCAGAGAACAGCTTGCACCCTGGCTCAAGGGCTGCTCACCCTGGTGGGGGACTGGCAGCCTGCTGAGGCCACAAGGCTGGGAGTGCTGTGAATCCCCACCCCAGGGGCATGTCGGATGCTCCTACCTTCTAGCACATTTCATCTCAATTAAGGCAGGATGAAACGGGACCTTGAGCAGCAAACATGCCAAGCAGTAACTTGAGATAAATGTGCAGCTGCACAGATCTCTTGAAAGGGGGTGAGTTGCACATTTTGCAGTTAGGGTGAGCTAATTGTATGTGCACAGGCAGTTGCCACAGCTCAGCTGATGGGTGGTAACTTATTAAACCACAGTAATGTGAGCACTTTGAGTCATGGAAACTGTACCCAAAGTGTTTGCAGACTCAGGGCCTGAGAACCCATTGCCCTCCCATTCCGCTGCAACGTCATCTCGGGGACAAGGAGAGGGATTGAAAACCTGTGCTGTATACTCTGATGCAAGATGAATTTCCCAAGGGATTCTTGAATTTCTAGCCAGAATTTCAAAGAATTTAACAATGTTTTCTTTTTAAATGACCATGAATCAAAATATTCATTTTAAGTGGGAATGTTTGGGAAAGAAAGAGTTCTGGAAATTTTCAGCATAAACACTAGTTCCTGTAAAAAAACACATGAAGAGTGATATTCAGAAGGTCTAAATTTCCCCCGAGTCTCTGGGCCTGTTGTTTCTTCAGCTAGGAATCTCTGCAAGTCTTGAGCCATCCAGGAGGGAACCTGTCCAATTTGGTGGAACTGTGGCTGGACTTGCTAGTTTCTAGGAAGCTTGAGGAGAAAATTATCTGCAAATACTTTCACTCCTCTGCAATTTTCTCATTAGTTTTCTGTACACATGCATGTGACCTGACAGAGTTCAAATCAGCCAGGGGTCGGTTTGCTTGTTTGTTTATTTTCAGAATCTTCCTGATGCCAACCCTGTTAGCAACACTGATGAAGTGAGCTTTGACCTGCACAGCCTAGCTCAGATTCTGGCCCTGGTGATGTCAACAGGATCTTGCTATTGATCTTCAGACCAGATTTCAGCACATTGAGCTGCCTATGAGTGAGAGGTATAGAGATTCTTTGGGAAAGCTTTTCTTTTAAATGACTTTTTAATGAAACTGGAGATAAAACCATTTGTGCTGAGGCTAATGCATTGCTGAAGAAGCTGGAACTCAGGCCCTGTAACAGGGTATTTCTGTGTGTGAGGGCAGATGGAGTGAACTAATAGAAACAACTGTAAAAAGCTCTAATGTTGGCAAATAACAAAACAGCCCCTTGCAGCCGGGGCAACAGGGCTCTGGGCTCCAGCAGGTGGCTGTCACACTGAAGTGTGTGGGGGTGGTGGCACCAGTTTGTTATGGTGTGCTCTGCAAAGCGGGGCAGTCTTAGGGCTGCAGCTGCCTTCTCATAAGTTTCCTCCTCTGGCCTCTCTGCTGTCCATGTCTCTTCTCTGAGAGGAAAACATCAAAGAAAATAGCCAACCCTCATTTCATAGGACTTCTTCAGCTTTCTTTCCCTTCCCTGTGAAGGGTGGTGCCAACAACAGTAGATGCACACTCACTAGAACCTGTGTAGGAACGTGTACAACACCTTTGTGTGCATTCCCTCTGCTTATTTGCTGCCTGTTGTTTTGCTCAGTGTTGCCCTGGAGATCACAAGATTTCAGCCACCACCATCGTGTTGTGCTCCCAACAGAGCCCTTTTCCCTCTTCCCTTGAGGGATGGAGTCACACTTAAAAAAGAAAGCAGGTATCTAGTGCTGGCTGGATCTTCATGGAATTTTTTCCTATTCTAAATAATTCCTAGGTTAGGACATCCCATGCAAAATTTTAACCCAGGGCAGCTGTCTGCATTCACACCAAGAAACAATGAGTAAGTTTTTTGAGGTAGCCTTAATTGTAGTTGTGAGAATTACCCCAGTGTAACATTTAAAGTGTGAACATAAAATATGGCAAATCAATCAGAGTATGGAACCACATTTGGCAAGTATTCAGCTGATGATATTCCTGATCACATGTTAACAAATTTTAAAAAATAAATTTTAAAAAAATTTAAAATTCCATGTGGAAATTTACTCCTTCAGCCAATGGAAGGAGATACTTTTCCATCTCAAAGTCTACAAAATTCCCTCACCTACTACTCAAATCACAGTTAAACAGAGCTTAATTTATCCCTGTTAAAAAAAAAAAAAAAAAAAGATAAATTTTCCCCTTTAAAAAAAAAAAAAAAAAAAAAAAAAAAAAAAAAAAAAAAAAAAAAAAAAGTTTTACAAGGCTTTATTCCTGCTTAGCAATCACACAGACATTAAATCTTATGGCAAAAAGAGGGGAGGGGGGAATGCCTCTTCTCAGCATTACAGCTGCAGCTGTTTGACAGAAGTAAGTGACTTCATAAACCATCCTGATTTGGCAGTAGAGGAGCAGAGTTTTATGCTGTCTGCTGCACAGTCACAGGGCTGAGAAAGCTCTGCAAAGCAATCTTCACAAATGTTTCACCTCGGTTTATAAATACCTTTGCTTCACCGTGTTAATGCCTCTTTTGCTTTGCTTTCCATTCACCTCCACTGGATCATCTACCAAGACCTTTTATTGCTTTAAAGTAATTGATCCCACTGGACCCACTTTTTTTTTTTTTTTTTTTTTTCCCTTTTCTCAGCAGAAGATACTGCATTTACACCTCTCCTTTAGTTACTTGTCATACTATAGTAAAATTCAGTAAAGATCTGGCAGACTGTCTTTACTTGCAACATAATCAGGCTGTATACTTTCTCATGAAAAAGTCCATACTTAGGCACTCTGTCTTCTCTGTCTCTCTCAAGTGTTCACCCCATAAAGAATTACTTGAAAACACATTTTCCTGAGCTGTGATGGAAATAGAGAGATTTCTAATGGTTGTCTTCTCAGCCTCCACATTTCTATATTCATTTTGAGAACCTATTATTTGGGAATGAATTTTTGCTCCTCCAGAGCAACTTCTGGAGATATTCCCAGCTCCTAATAACATGGTTTTGGTATGGGTTTGATATGAGAAGGCTATTCACTACTTTGCAGGAACACCATTCCCTCTGGGAAATCTTCACTGATGTAAAGTCAGCAGGAGCTCTCGCTACAGTGAAATCTCCAGGATTCACCTTTCAAGATATCTTTTATTTTTATAAGAACATTACAGCTCATAAGCTTTGCTCGTTCCTTGGGCAAGCAGCCTGCTCCTTCACGTTGCCAGGGGATTTTAAAGGATTTGTGTCAGAGCAGATCGGACCAGAATATAAGAATCTGAGGGAAAAACTGCCAATGAACAAATGAGTTTCTCAATGATGGTCTTCAAACACTGGTGATCTTTGTGTAAGTCTTTCTCAGATTGTTGTCCCTCTCTTTGTAACGCCGTATGACTACAGATGTTTCTAAACTCATTGCTATCCTAAAAGAACAAGCAAAAAGAAGTGAGGAGGAAATACTGCTCCACAGGCATTCTAGGCATGATTTTCTAGGCAGAAATTTCCTAATTATAAATGTTTTTTGATTTAGTGTGAAAGATCTTCAGGTTTGAGATAAATGTGTGTAACCATTAAATACCACTGCAAGCTGTCTTGGCAAGAAGCCCTAGATAGCAATTGCACCTGCTCAGTATTAAAGGGCACCTACTTCCCCAGGCCTCAACAATTAATTAAAAAAAAAAAAAAAATTATGCCAGACAGACCTTTTGCATCTGTCCTCAGGCAATTTAATCCTCTCTATCCTATCAAGTAGGGGTAGGACCTCAGGGAAATGTTGCATCCTGAGGTCTCTGGAGAGCTCCCAATGGCTCCTGAGGGAACTTCATCACAGCAGCTCTTGCTGAAGCATCACTTCCATGCCATGTGCCTCATCTGTGGTGTGAATGGTGAGGTGGGTGAACTCTACAGCTCTGCCCATTGCACACCATAACAAATTCTGAAGGCTTCCCAGTCCCCCAGAGGAGGCATGGCCTGCAGCATGGAAAGCACTGCTCTAATAGCTGTCTGTGATGGGGAAATGCTCTGCATGGGATAAATGCATTCCTTAATGCAGTCAAACTAATGTTGTATGTTGAAGCTCATGGAACCCCCTGTCTGCTGTGTTTAGATATAAAAGCCAAGTGAAGCCAGTTTTTCCCTAAGGACGTGTGGTGCTGCTGGCTGTAAGACCTTGCCTATAGCAGGGGCAGCCTTCTTGCCACTGACCTGGGCCAGCATAGGTATGTGAATACTGTAAGGGAGTGCACATTTATACAATGACTGAAGGAAAACGTTACCTTTTGTTTCTGTCTGTTCCCATCCCTCCCTAAAAGAGCTCCATTTGACCTAGACAATCCCAGCTTCATAAAGGCAAAAAGGATTTGTGGTTAAGGATTAAAATGCAGGTTAATCGCAAAACAAGTTCTGAGTAACTGCCCCAGCCAACAGATAGAAGGCATTTGTCATGAAAATTCTGGAACTGGCCATCCAAAACCTTTCTTGGGCCCTCCAGTATTGTATGGGAGCACTTGTAGGTCTGCTGTAGGCAAGGTGAACTCACTGCTCTGGTACGTCCCTGTGCCCAAAAGCCAGGGAGTCCTGAGTCAGGAGCTTAGCTGAAAAGCAGCCTTTTTCACATATATTTCCAAAGTTTCCTTTTTCAGAAAGATTTTGATGTTTCCTTTGAAGGTCACCTTTCAAATCTGTTCTGTAAAGTTGCCTTAGATATAAAATCCTTACTCAAATATATTAAAAGGTCAAATAAATTGCACTAAGTAAACAAGCTGGCTTTGCTAGCTTTTGCAGGTGTCCAGCACATGGGAGTGTTAGGATACATGACAGAGAACAAAAACTTGACTTATTTATCTCCTTTCAGTAAAAGTGGGCAGTAACTAACTGAAGAAAAAGTTTCAGACTAAAAAATTCTTTCCATTTTAGCTTGAGGAAATAGGCCCCTTGTGAGCTGAACTGATAGAGAGCAACAGCTTCTGTGGTACTTTGCCATTTAAGAGAGGGTAACAGGAATATTTGCAGTAATTTAATTTTAAGTGTTTTCAATTGCAGGACAGGAGCAGATCCTCCCTGCAGCTTTCATTTGTCAAGATCCATATGTTTAGACAGATGAGTTAATAAAGAACCTCCCCCAGAATAAAAACAACATGTCCTACTAGTTTCAAGGCTAATTTATGGCTTAAAATTTTCCACTGCTCTGGGTCTGTTTCATGCAGTTGTCACTCAGTGGTAGGCTGAAGTTTCAGGATGTTTCTGATGGCCCAGCTTTTATTTTTGTACCTTAACGTAAAATTGATATTATCCACCAACTTGCTCTGCGTTTACGAAGAAGTCACTTTTATAAAGGCTTCCTTGGAGAAGATATAAATGGCTTTCTTCCATCTTTTGTTTTACTCAGAGATGCCAACCCGACCCATCAAACAGATTCCTACAGCTGGCTGTTACAGACAGCTGCCTTTTTCTTCCGCACACTTAGATTTTAGACTCAGGCCTTCTGCCAACCCTCAACATTTTTTCTTAATCTCCATGTGTCCTGGTAGACAAAATTTCCACTGAAGACAGAGTGGCAGTGGTGGTGCCCTGGTCCAGGTGCTGGATGCACTCCATGATTGGCGGGCCAAAATCTGGGAGTCATGGCTGGAGTGCCAGAGTTCCTAATGTCCATTTCTGGTAATTCAGCACTACCACGCCCACTGACCTATTTTATATTTTTCCAGTATAAATTCTCAGCATAGCTCAACTTCTGGAGGAATAAAATGGTCATTTTAGAAAGTGATTCCTGTGGTATTCCTTGGGTACATGAAAGTCTAAGCTGAAACTTTTTCCCAGAGGCTCTGCATGGGGTCAGTGGGGGGAAGTAGGAATGGTTTATCTGACCCAGCCTAGATGGCTGCTATAGGATGAACTGAATCTGGAGTGCCTCTTTCTCTCTGATGATCCTAAAGGGAAAAACATGGTTTGAGCAGCTCAGTCCTCAGGAAACATCATGGGACAGATAAGCCCCACTTCAAGTCTGTATTCATCTCACCATCTGTTTTCTAAAAAGGTTGCATTTGGAAGATATCTCCTAAGACCTATACCACTGAGAATGGTGGAGTTTTTAATAATTTCTTGTAAAGTTACTTCTCCTGTGGAAAAAAAGAAGACCCCCAAGCCCCTCATGTAGTTAGTTCTGCAGTTTGTATCTGCAAAGACTTTTTCTAACACAGCAGGTGCAGATTCATGCAGAGTGCAGCACTATTATATTAATAAAATGGAATCACCTAAGTGTATTTCCTCTGAGCTTCCAGAAAGATCTTGGAAGCCTTTCCTCACTTGAAAAAGTTCAAATTTTTCATTTGTCAGTATTAAAAAAAAAATAAATAAAAAATAGCCACACAAACGAGTATTGATGCCTACAGCTTGCAAATAACTTTATGGAGGGTGAGGCAATTTTTTCCAGCATCACTCTTCATATTAATTACTTGAAAAAATGAACATTCAAAGCTATTGGGTCCAGGAACAACTTTTAATATCAGTGGCTGCAAAATGAAAAACGTGCATGTTGGCACATTTGTTCAGTCTATGGTGGCAAGCAGGGACTCTGCTGTTGTTTTATGTGAATTTTAATGAAAGTAATTTATCTAGTTTCCGCCAACCTGAAGCCATTATTTATGAATCAGTCATCAGATCTCCTGCATAAGGAAGAATGAGTTAGTTTGGTACTGAGAACCAATCTCTGATTTGTGGCAGGAAATCAGCAACCAGAAAACAAGGTTATTAACTACCATTAGAAATGTCATCTAGCAACTGCCACACTTTCCATATTCATCACCCAGAATGGGCAAATCCCCAGGGTGAAAAGCCCTGGGCTTATGCTATGCTGAGCAGCTGGCACAGCTTCCTGGCTGCACCAGCCCTCACTGATCTCCTGAGGACATCTCCAGGTCTTCAGGTCACCTGTGGCTAAAGCCAGCAATGCCTGATGACGTGCTGCTCTTTGGCCTTCAGAGAACTTGCAGTTTCTGTTCTGTTCCCTAGGGATGGGTCTCTCTCTAGCAGGAAAACAAAGCTTGTGTCTGGTACTACTGTGGCGGACTTAACAGAGGCAATGCACTGCCCCCCTGCCTTCCAGCCAGCCTGCAAGGAGCCTGGCAGAGCTGCCTCTGCCATCACTTGAGTCTTGGTGATGTGACTCACTCTCTGTACAAACTAAGTGCTACTGGGCTGTAGCAACAGCAACTGCACTGTTTCACCTGGATGGAAGATCCAGAGCAAGGAGAATGCATGGGTCTTGTAATGCTGCTCCTTTTGTGTAGGAGTGCCAAGCCTTCTGCCCTGACCTTTCTTTGCATTTGGCAGAGCAGCAGCACCATAGCATAGGGGCAGCAGAAACTTGCACTGTCAGAAGATTTTTTATTATCCCTCTCTGCTAATCTGGCACCTTTTAAAGACACTATTTTCTTTTCCCCCTTAAAGAAAACACCATGACTGTTTTGCAATTTGGATGGCTATTTTAACTTAGCATGATTTATATTCCATTCCCTTCTGGCTGCCACTGAGATTGGCCCAGTCCTATCTACTACACATTTCAGATTTAGAACTGCCCTCACAACCCCTTGGTAACTTCAGTGCAAGAGACAGGATGTTATCAAAAACTGGAGTAATGCATAGCTGCACCTGAGCACAGCCAGGGCAAGCCACATGCTACTATTTTGGGAAACTTTTATACCTTGTATTTTTCCTTTTCAAAAGCACTCATATTGCTGCTTAAAATACAGAATCTATTTTTAAAAGAGGCTGTTCTGTTCACCTTGGCAGTGTGTAATTACAGGAGAGAGACAGCACGGACATTAATACAGGGCGCCTTTGTGGAGGCAGAAGGCACGAGGAGTTCACTTGTGGGTGCGATGCCAGTAATCAGCTGGGCAGGGAGAGGGGTGAAGGGGTCACTTGGGTCCCAGGATGGGGGAAAAGGGCCCCTTGCCCTTCCCCATCTCCCTTCTTCCCTTTGGCTAAGCTGTCTCTATAGTCGTGCTGCAAATTCAGTAACAGCACGCTTGCTGTCAGTAGCAAAGGATTTGCTCCAAATTCTTGTGAGGGTGTCACTTTTCATCAGAGATTAACACTTGCTTTTTAATTGTCTAATGAGCACTGGAGTGCAGCACAAAGTGTTGTCCCTGTACCTACAGAGGATGAGCTATTCAGTGTGTTCTTCCCATTCTTTGATTCTATATTTTCTGCAAGCCTGTGTCTGTCTGTTTTGGGACTATCTTATAGAGTGATCTTTTTGAACCAGTTCAGCTGATATATCAACTAATTAGGGGAAAACAAGAAGATAACAGGAAAATCAGGTTTCCCAAGAGGTAACTGAAAGAGATGTAACTGTAGCAATAAATGAGAAGTATCAAATACTGACTACTAGCATGAGTAAGTGTCTCTGAGCCATAATCCTGGAGCTTTCCTTCAAAAACAATGAGCGGAGGAACATGCTATCAAGGGCTGCCTTGGAAGGGACTTTGGCCAATTCATCATGCCAGAGCTTACCTTTAAGGGCTTGTTCATTGGAATTTACAAACAGGTTTTAATGTAAATGGATCCCTTGGAATCCAATTTTCCTCAAATTCACATCTGCAGCAGTGAAATTACTTGCAATTAAAGGCATTAGTTAGCCATGACACAGGGTTTGAGGAAACCTGATGTAGAATGTATGTGCCCTCACTGTAGAGGGATTGAATAGAAAGTCCCAGGGCTCAACAGTTCATGATAAAGGGGTTTCAGTGAAAATAGGACCTAACTTAGCTTCAAGTAGAATACAAAAATCAGAACCCAAAGAAAACTGTAGTCCCTGTGGTATTGAAACACATGCTTTCATGCAAGCAGATATTAAAGCTGTTCTGGGAAAGAATAGGAAGAAAATAAAGCCTTCATTGTGATGGCTGTATTTCATCAAGCTAGCAGAGTCCAAATATCATTAGCCTAGTTTATTTTAAATTATGAGCAACAATGAAGTTACTGGAAAATTAATATTGCAGAGCTCCAATCTGTCACTGTTCTCTCATTTTTAAGAGTAATATCTGACTATTTAATTTGATTTTTAAACACTCTTTTTAGTTTCCAGTATCATCCCTTCTACCTCAGCATGTATTTATTTCTAGCTGACTCTCAGGTGGATCTTCCTGGAGACTGAAAATATCTGGATCCAAATGTTTAAAGGTTGCTCCTGATTCTTGGTGACAGAGTTTATGAATGAGTTGTCTCTTGATTTGAGATAGCTTGGATTTAATTTTTAACAAATTATGAACAGTTACAAAGCTGGACACCGTACACATGAAAACAGCATCCTGCAATATGCCAAATTTATCACCCAGATACCGAGAAGCAAAAAGACACAGCAAAACTTCATTCACAAATACTTATCCACCAGATGAGACTTTGAAGTGGTTATGCCTTTGCTGCTTCCGTATGCCCCAGAATCCCACATTGTGCTGGTCTTTACTGGGAAAGCTGGCACAGAAGCAAAAGAGCAAATTCTAGTTTTAGCTCACCTGGCCCAGCAATTAGTGTCTACTGCTGATGGTGTTTCTGTGGCAAGCACCCTTGGTACTAAAAAGTGGACAAGAACTGCCATTTTGTTCTACATAGTATACCCAAGACATAATAAGGTAAAAACCTTTTGGACAATGCCAAAGTAAACTGACTGGGGACAAGACATTGGAGAGATATTGGACTCGGATGACTAAACCCATGAATTGCAAGTGCATACCTAGGTTTTTTCTTAGACTTCTTCCCGGGCTAAATGCATAACAATTTTTTTTATTGGAAAATTGAGGATTTTTCCAAGTATATGTTCATTTGGCCTCTTATGCTGGATATATAGCGTGTTAGTTTTGAACAACTGTGAGCTCTGAGGGTCAGTCATATTCCACTTGCAGGTTACATCTCTGCATCTTTTGTTGCTTTTTGGCTCCTTGAGGACTGGAGAATAGCTTCACAGTTTAAGACTTTATGTGCATTTCTCGAAATTTAGACATATGAAATTGGCTTCTGGCTCTAAATAATCTTTCCAGGCTACTGAGCATGTCAGTAAGCCTTCATTCTGCCAAAAAATCTTTTTTTATCCCCTGAACTCCTGTGATGCAACTGCACTTAACTGTCAAGTAGCTTTCTGTTTTATGGGTTTTAGACTTAAATTACTTAACTGAAAATTACTGTAATTGAAACTCTTTGAGTTCACATGGCAAGACCCAGCATGTGCAATTATGGGTGCAGTCCACTGCCATTCTGTCAGAAACTTGAAATCAGTGTACTTCTTGTCTCTCTCTTAGGCTTGGGTGAGGAGGAAGAGGATTCTGCTGTAGGAGAGACAACAGGAGATGTTCTACATGCAGAAGATGGGAAGTTGCTTCTACTGGTAGGGACACCTTCCTGTGCAGAGCCATCTCTTGAAGCGTTTCACACCTCTTTAGCCTTGGCTGAACCAGCCCACCTGTCCTGGGCTCACCAGGGCTGAGAGGTAGGTCTCCACTCTCTTCTCCTTCCTTAAGGCTCTTCACCAGAGCTTTTCTCCCTCCTGAGCTTTTCCAGCTCCTGAGCCCCACCATGTTCGGACACCTCCCCCTCCTCTCCTGGTCTGTGTCAAGCTGGGCCAGACCTGCTGCTGCTGGGGGTTTGGGTGTGGGAAGGCTGTGGGGGCTGTGGGAAAGCTGGGGGGCTGCACCAGCCCAGAGGAGGAGGAGAGCCCCAGCCCATAGTCTGACATATGAAAGCAGAGCACCCCAACCATCCATCAGTCTTCCCACCTCTCTTCCTGCTCCAGACCTGGGTGAGCCTTTTATAACTCAGTCTGGCCCTTTCTCTCCTTCTTCCCTCTTATCTCTGGCTCTGTGGTGGGTAGCCACCTGCCCCACCTGCCTCTCCAACACCCCCTAGCAGGTTGAAAGCTGCAGGGCCCTGGGAGGAGCAAGCAGGTGAGTCCAGAGCTTGGGGTTGCCCAGTCTCTTGGACAAGGTCATGTAAATCCTCCTGTGGTCCCTGTTGGGAGTGGGCTTGCCATGGCTGGCCCAGTCAAGGGGCTGAGGTGCATGTGGAGTCAGCCCTCCAAAGGCTGCATTATAAACCTCGGTGCCGAAGGATTTTACAATGCTTTTCAATGTATAATTTAAAATGAGAGTGAGGGCCAGGAGCAAAGTCCTTCATTCCACACCCCTCCTAGTTTTGGGGATGGATGATATCTGGTTGATACTCCTGCATCCCATGCCGGATGCCTCCCAGTGGCACCCACATGGAGAGGCAGAGATATCTGGAAATGCCCAGATAGGTCTGGCCATCAGGGTTTCCATCAGAAAGGCTGATGATAAGACAAAACTTCTCAGATTACCCCCAGTTTTATTACTGCTATTATTATTCACTACCCCAAAATGCATCAAATGCATCCAAACCTGTCAAGCTGAGAGTACCACGTTTAGAGCATGGAAAAAAAAAAAAGTCTCAAGTAGGAAAACAGCGGGTTGGAAACGGAAAGGTTGAATGAGCCCCACCTGAAATAACTAAAAAAACCCATGTATTTTTGGCTTTAGCAAGTCAGCCAGAAGGATCCTATATGTTTTTGTATATAGTTCCCAGAGGACTTAAAACTGTAAGATTTGATGCTAAACCTATTTCTGTGCTGTGAAACCAGGGACAGCTGTACAAATATTTGCTGTTTTTAATTAAACCTAACATTGCTACTTCCTTCTTTTAAGTTAGGTCAAAGGACTGGCAATTTTATGCTTTGATAGATGAAGAAAAACAGTTGTGGGTGTTGTGTTTTAGAAATATGGTATAAAATAAGAAATCTGAGGGAAAAGGACTCTGAGGCTATAATAGTTCTACCCTTGTGCTTTCTTCTCAGAGATGTTTTCCTTGTCAAATACTGTGTCTTATCCATATAGCAACTGTTTCTGCTGTAATTCTGCTCATTATTTTTCCTTGAAAGACTTTTATTTAAACTTTCCTTACATTTCCTAGTTAAATTTTAGGTAACATTTTCTCAGCATTGTGTTTTTCATAAATGTAGATAAATCTGCTCTGTTAGGGGGAAATGAAGAGGGGCGTGCCAGGTGCAAATCTCTTTAAGACCCCCCCACTACATTTCGTCAATCACTCAGCAGAATTTCTTACAATAATTCCCGTTGGAGAAGCGCTGGTCTTTCTCCTGTTCTTTAGACATGGGATTTATTGTCACTGTTTCTTCCAAAATCAGGGCTAGATTATAAACTACCAGTACAGAGACCATTTTTTGGTCACATAGCTAATACCAAGAAGCACTGAACTGCAATCAGCAGAGGAAAGTTCTTGTTTCAACTCCATGGTCTGTTGCTTGTCCTGGGGCGAGTCCCTCAGTCTTTCACTGTGTCAAATGAGGATAATGATGTTGACCCCCATGGTGAACTGTTTTAGGACCTGTACAGTGAAAATATGAGGTACTAGAATTCAGCAGGCTTTTAGAGAAGGGTTATAATGTCTTTATATTAAGCAGTTGTCTTTTTGTCAAAAATTCAGCATTGATGAAAATGCAGTCTGTTGGAGAACAGCCATTTCCATATTTTTTTTGTTTAAAAATCAGGAAAAAATGCTTAGAAAGTCAGAATAACACCTTTAAACACTCAAGTATATATTGTAAAGATTTTTTAGATTGCTTTTAAATCAAGGTATAGACAAAAGGCACTAATGAGGAGTAAGATAATTGATTTTTTTTTTGTGTTGATTCGTATTTTGTGTTTTGTATTGCTTTAGATTCTCATTTACAAAAAAAATCAATATTTCAACTTTTCATTCTGGGGAAAAAACTCAAATTTGTATGGGGAAGGAAGAAGCACCATTTCTTCTGCTCTGCTATGTACAATGAAAAGAAATGAGAGACTGTCCTTTCTGCCTAGTTTTTTATTTCTGCTTTAAAACCACATCTGATTGTGCTAAGTGAAATCAGTATTATAGGATTTAAGGGTCTTTAGTATGGTCTCAGTAAAGCTTGTCATTATTATCAGTGTTACTATTATATTAGTACTGCCAGCAGTTTTATTATTGTTGTGGTGGTGCTGAGCATTAGTGTTGATTTAGAAGAAAACAGTTGTTTTCCTAAGGATGTAAACTTCATCTATCAGTTGATAAACATCTGTCAGCAGATAGATCTCTGTTCCTTCCTCTTGAGGTCTATCAGGCTGGCCTGGCATGAGTGCAGGACCCATGTCAGGCACTCAGACAAAACTGCTAATGTGCTAGATAGTGAAGAATGGGTACAGGAGTGAGGAAACATGCAGATTTGCTGTTTACCAGCTTGATCACTCCCTAAGTGCTAGAAGTATGATGTTCCTCTGTGGTCTGAAGTCTTGGGTAGGATTAACATTTTGTAGTACCTTTTTTTAATACAGAAACCTAAAAATCTTCAAACCATCTAACAAACCTTTATCAGGAATTTTTGTAAAGAAATGCTGTACAAGGCCAATTGCAAAAATGAGAAGTGGAAGTGTGTCTTTATTTCCAGCATCTGCCTCCCTATCTGCTCTTTGTTTATCTGTGTACCATGTGGAGTCCTGCAGATACTGAAGTAGAGAGTAAACCAAGAGGAGATGTATCATGCCCTCATGCTAAAGAAATCATATGCTGTGACCTTATCTACGTTTGTTACCGCCAGCACCTGTCACCTCACAAGTAAAACCTTGGCAGAATGGGTCAATTAACTGGTTTTAGCAGGGTCCCAGTGTGTATCCATAAGTTCAGGGGCTCTCTTCCTGGCACTGGTGCTGTCCCATGTGCATTGCTGTGCATGCCTGAAGGGGCAAAATTGGACATGGGAGCATTTGCTCCCCACTCCAGGACAGAAAGGGAACGGCCAAGTTTGTCCCCTCTGTACTTGTGCTATAACTGAAAGTATTTCTGTATTCAATGAGTTTTTCTCAATGACTTAACCATCCTTTCAGGAAAATAAGATGAATAGCTGCTTATTTTAATCTGGCAGCACTTTGAGCAAATACAGCATTTTTTCTGTCTCATGTAGCTCAAGGCTGAAAACCCAAAGAGCAAGAAAACTCCTCTTCCCCCCTCACCCTTCCAAAATGAAAGTCAAGATTTTGTGGTATTCAGCACAATCCATGGGATTTATGTTGCACCTGTTGAATTCTCATAAGAAATATCAATTAAAATATTGTGACTTTGGAAGAAACATAGGAAATCTGTGGGGAGACTCAAACTCCGTGGCTTTCCTGCACCTGCAGCAGTATGCCGTCCTGCTCTGTGCCTCTTGGACAAGGAGGGGCTGCCGGGCTGGTGCCACGTGCCACTCCTTTTTCCACTGGCACATGGGGAGGAGCCCATTTCCTCCACCTGCTCCCTGCTCACTGTTTCTTGTTTGGGTTGGCATGCACTGAAGATATCCTGACTATGAGGCCTTGCAGACATAATGCTGGGGCATTTGGTGGCATGGATTTGGGATGCTCTCCCTTGCCCTTGAGTGTCTGGACTGCCAGGAGGGGAGGCTGAGATTTTGTAGCAGTGAGCTCCAAGGCCCAGTCCAACCTGATACTAATTTTTAAAAAGCTGGAGCAGCTGTGAGTCAGTAAGTCTTTGTCCACAGCTGTGATAGTACTTAGCAGGAATGGTTTGGTTCTGCACTGTTGTTGCTTGCTGCTGCTGCTCTTTGCACATTACAGTGCTGGTGGCATGGTCCCCGGGGCACAGGACGCTTAGGAGAGACCATGTTTCCAGGAAATCTGCTACATCTTCACAGAATTCTGCAGATCTAATTCAAACTTGATTAGGTTGTCCTAATTCCCTTCCCTTCCCTTCCCTTCCCTTCCCTTCCCTTCCCTTCCCTTCC
>WEIU01024399.1:367006-392986 GCA_013389925.1 Aegithalos caudatus
CCTTCCCTTCCCTTCCCTTCTCCACCATCATTATACAAAGGGGGGTGGACACTACTGCTGCCTAGCATGGAGGTGCTGGGAATTGCTTTGCTGCTGTGCAACTGCCCTTGGAGATAAGCCTGTAGGTATTCATCCAGAGAAGTACCTGCCCAGTGGATATTAATGGAGCTTAGGCATATGCCAGGTGCTGAACAATTACAGATGCTCTAGAGAATTTCACAGACCTAATAAAATGCTTATGGAAAAACAAGCAGGAGCTTTCAGGAACATGGTTTTGAGCACAGACATTATTTCTGCCATTTACTTGTCCATTGCTTTGGCTGGATGTTGACAACTGTGATGGTTTAGATCAGAGTAACTCAAGCCCACATTCTGAGTCCCAGAGTAACAGGGGATACCCTCAGTATTTTCCCTGAATGAGGCTCATTCCTAGTATTTTGGATGCACTCATCCTGCAGGTGTCCCCAAAACAGACAACTCATCTCCCTGAATTGCGGCAATGGGGGACCACATCTGTGGTCTCCCGCAAGGAAAAAGAAAAACAGTGTCTTCATCATGATGCTTGTTGATGAATGAGAAGAGACAAGTAAGCTGTAAAGTGTTTCCACAGTGTCTGACCTTTCTCAGCTAGAGGCATTTTCTTGTGCCTGTGACAGTTTCTTCTGTTTAGTAACCCATAGTAGATCCCTTTCCAAGTGCTTTTCCGCTTGTCCCTTTAAACCTGTGGAGACGCAATGTCTTTTGGCAACAAAGTCCCACCCACTGGTTACTTGAGGAATCACTTCAAGTTTGTGTTTAACCTGTCTCCCTTATGGCACATCTGTCGTGTACTGAAAGGGACAAGTCAATACTCAATCCTTCTCCTTGGCAGACAGCATTTTGCAGAACTCTTTTTCCAAATGTTCCTTTCCAGCTTCTTCCCATTCTCTTGCTACAGGTTAGGACCGCACAGAAGGCCAGCTGGGATTGTCTCTTCTTCTGAAAGCTTAGCACTGGTGTGGTGCAGACAGCCCACGTGGCTGGCTCTGCTGGCTCAGCTCTGGGGCCTGGAGTCTGCAGCCAAGGGTCAGGGCACAGCAGCTGGGTGCTGCAGCCTCTTCCACCACTGTGGCTCTTCCTGTGGGGAGCACTTGACCAGACTTAGGTGTGTGTTTCTAGGATACAAACACAAAAATATTTTTAGTCTCATATGTGTCATTCTGGGGAGACATTTTGCCCTCAGAACTGATCTTTTTATGTAACACCAACTAAATATACATTGCACCTAAGTGGAGATACTCTGTTAGAAATAAATGTGCTTATAAGCATTTGGAAGTGTAAAGGTGATATTTATAAAGTGACCAGAACACCCACTATGGGCTGCATAAGCCAGTGAAAATAACAGCTGCTGAGTTTTATCAGCTTTAGAGCACCACAGGAGCAGTGCACAGAGTGGCTCATCTGTGATATGTCAGTGCTGAGCACAGCTGACTAATGCACTGCTATAGCTATAGACAGTGTAATCATATAGAGACTGTAAGTACATGATAAAATGAGTAGTAGTTTTATGGCTTTTCAGATACATTCTCCTAATATCCACTGTATTTCTACTATTATCCTAATATCTCTACTGTATTTGTGAGGGTAAATGAATATTCCTGCAAGTGAAAATAACTTTATTCTTTTGAGTATACCTAGGGGTTTTGTCTACCCTCCAGCCCAGTGGTAAACATGTTGATGTTGGAGTAAAGAAAGGGTTGTTATGTGTCCTGGATGAGTGAAGCACAGCTTTATCATTCTACATTAACTGTTTCATATGCTGTACACACTTATTTAAATGACTAACTAATGGTTCATAAGTCACAGAAACTTTTTTTTTTTTTTTTTTTTTTAAAATTCTGAAACCATTAGGAGCTCCACATGAAACCTAGGGTGTGAAATCTGACAGAAATTGAAGAAAATTCAATTACCACAGTTTCTACCATAGAAGGTTATGATTTTTTAAAATCTTCTGTGTCTCTGAAAGGGATGTAATTTTCCTTAGGCGCAACATCAGGTTGGAAGCTGCAATTCAACGGACACTGAAAGTCAGTACAGAGGGGCATTGGTGCAGAAAGACACAGCCTTACCTTTTCCCAGTCTGGCCTCACATTCCTGCGTGTGCATCACCTCCTCCGTCGTAGTTGTGCAGAGAACTGGAGTGAGAAGCTGATCTAGGTTTAAACCTACCCAGCTAAAACACTTCAGATGGATTTCCTCCCCAGAAAAGCTAATTTTGCAGATATGGAGGCTGCTGTGCTAGCATAGGGAGGAATGCTGTGAGGCATGAACAAGTGATGGAATATCAGAGATTTCTTTCCTTAGCAATACTTTTGCCAATTTACAGTGTTCATCAGATTGTCACCACGACTAACCTAAGAGTAGAAATATTAACATTAGCCAGTAATAAGTGGGACTAGTTACTTATTTATTAAAAACCACAAATAAATATAGTTCTGTGTCTTTAGAAGAGGGGCCGTGAGAATGGTTTACATTTTTCTGGAAGTCTAAATGCAAGTTATTTGGCATGGAAGGGAGTTGCTACAGACTCAGCCTCACCTGTGCTGGCCACAGTTCACTTTGCAGATGTGCTGAAGGATGTTCCACATGTTAGGAGCAGGTGACTATAATTGGACCTTCTGGGAAACATTATGGGTCACCTAAATTCAGCAAAGAGTCCAGAGGGAGGAAACTGAGCTTAAAAGACCTGAGAGACTTGAGTTTGTGCTGAACACAGGATATCAGGTGGTGGAAGAGGAACTGACTCTGAGCAGAGGGGCCTGGAAAGGAGCCTGGCTTGGTAAGGACAGACCTGTAAGGCTCCTAGTGAGGATGTGAGCTGGCTAAAAAGATGGGAGGGAGTTCTCTGAAAAGTTTCGAATTTGCATTAATGAGGCTGGCTTTCAAAGGGGAAATGTTCTTGAGAAAACAGGAAGAGAAAGAGGTTGAGGCAGAGCCAAAAATTGGGCTGGGTGAACAGCAGAAATCATAAATCTGTGCACAGTTTCTACCTGCCCTCAAAAAATCCCAGTCATGAAAGAAAACTAAACTTTCATGCTTGCAATCTGCACAGCAACCCATGAGCAGTTTCTATGGGTGACTGCTCAGCTGTGCAGCTGAACGAGAAGCTGGCTGTTGGTTAAGAGTTACTGATTGCAAACAGAGAGCTGCTTATGTTCACAAGAGAAGAATGGCATACAAATATCCTACTGTTCAAGAAACAAGGTCGGGTCAGGTGAATAAAATGGATAAGACATTGTTTGTATAACAAAAGGGGCTGAGTAAGGACTTCAGAGTGGGGTGTGGATGAAGTTACATAAACAGAACCATTAATAAATCTGCTGTCAGTACTGTACACTTGCCACTTATGCATGTGGGCTGGGCAAGGGGCCAAGTGAGTACACATTCATCACTAGATTCCTAATTTTAGCTGGATAAAACTTCAGTGTACCATGCTAAATGGAGTCCTGTATATTTTCCCTTTTGTCAATGGAAAAAGAGGCAATCTGACATGGGGACATATTCCATTGTTAAACTGTCACAGAACTCCCTATAAAGGATGTTTATAGGTGGGTGGCTCAGAGTAGATGCCTCTTTTCTATATGGCTGAGTTAGGTAGATGAACCCCAGCCACAGAAAGTACTTTTCTTCAAAGTCGTTGTGGAGTTTTCAAAATGTAAAACTAATGCTTGAGAAGCTGAATGTAGCTTGCAGTCACTAATATTGATCTGTAAGTACATTTCCATCTCCCCAAGATTATTTATTTCTACATCTACCCATCTTCCATATTTATGATGGCAGCTCCCACTAGATTTGACCAAAGAGGTATTGTTTTGCTATTGATGCTCCCATGACACATGAGTTCATCCGAGTCTCCTGTTTGAAACAAGCATGCGAGGGGCCAATTCATTGAGCACAATTTATTCCAGATCTTTGCAGAAATATATGATGCTCTTGAGCCTGTACAGATGTGTAGCCAATAGGGAGCTGTTTGGCTACACAAGTTTTTTATATATTTTTCAGCTAAATCAGAAATCCAAATGCAAAAGTCAGCACTCAGATGTCTACATGGATTTGTGACTCTCCTGCCTGAGTCGTAAGGTTATAAACCAACTGTGGGATTAAATTCATATGTACATTTTTTTCCTTTATCTGACATACCTAAGATGAATAATATTGCTCATTTACAGAATTAGAGGACGTTTAAATGGGAAAGGTTTCTTTAAGCCACTGAGGTAAAACCATGGATGTTTTAAAACGGGTTTTAAGTTGGTTTGGATAACCCTCAGTGTCACCATTTTTCACATGAAGACATCTCTTCTGCTAACTCTGATGATTTCTCATGTGTATTTTTCAGAGCCTTGTCTACTCCAGCTTAAAAATACCCAGAAATGGAACATATGCTGGCAGTCCTGAGGCATGTACTAATATAAACCAAAGTTATTTAATAAAACTGTAATACAGTTCATTTTATTCAGTCCTTTCAGAAAGCCATACGTGAAAGAAATGGAAGACAGTAGAAAAGTGATGCCATTGGCAGTGAGCACACAAACACTCAGGTTGCTTCAACACACAGAAAAGGATTCAAGGATTATTATAGCTCAGGATGAACACATCAAGTTCCTAAATCCTGCTACACCCATCCCTCTGACCTTAGTGCTGTCCTCATCATCAACCCACCAACAGCCAGTCAGGTGCCCAGCCAAGTACATGAGAGTGGTGTCACACTTGCTGCCAAGCCCTCATGCCAGAAAGGGGGGTCTGGATTCGCCACAGGCAGACCAGAAGCAGGCAGGTGGACGCAAGCCTGAACTTCTGTCCCTGCAGGATGTGGATCAGTGGGTAACTGATGGATATGGTACTCTGGGGGAAAACTTCCTCCCCCTATTTGCAATCACAGTTTCAGCTGAGGTAAATGGTGAATTGCTGTGTCCCTCCACCCCTGCTCCTGCTGCTGGAGAACCTCTCTGAGCTGGGAGGGCAGGACAGGGCACTCAGTGGGTAGTATAAACTCTCTTCATACCTGTGTACAAGCAGCACAGCTTAAATCCAGTAGTGATGTGGAACATGTGGCCCAGTGTGGCTTATAGGCAGACTGTCCTTGCCTGCTGCTATTATTTGCAGGCAGCAGACACAGGTATGCAATGCCACGAGTATTTCCGTGGTGCTAATGAAAGGAGGACCAGGAATGAATTCCACTACTGGATCCTTTATTTACCCACACAACTTCCTGGTTTATTTTCTCCTTGTCTTTATTTTGGACCCCAAATAGCTCTGTCCAAGATAGTCCCCAATCATGGTTTTAGTCAAGCTTGTGCCAACTTTGCTTCACTCCATTTATACCACTCCTTAATTCCAGCAGAGTTTTCATTGTCAAAATCCCCCATATACTTTTACGTAACAGGCCAGGGCATAAAACCTGACCTCATTGTTTGCTTTAAAAACATCACTTGCAGGCTTGCCCTGTATTTTTTTGGAAAGGTTCAGCTGAAAATATTACACAGAATAATGCTGGCACCTGAGGGTCTGCATGTACTGCATGAGGCCTGCAGGAAATCCTGAGCCAACGTGGCATGGGTGCAGTTTGCTTGGGAGTTTGCTTGTTCCATGCAGTGTAGACTAAAGCCAGTTGTTGCCTGCTAAATGGACACTCTTAATCCAGTTGGACCTTTTTCCAAGGTCCAGATTAACAGAAACCAGAGATTATATCTGTTCCAACTTTCTGATGATGCCCTGACTCCCCTTTAGCTTAGGGTTCTTTTCAAATGAACCCCATTTATTTCTTGGAGTAGTGGTTGATGTCAGGAACATATCACAGACCCTACAGCTGGGGCCATGCTGGTACCTACAATTAGGGCATGGGGGTTGACAGCCCATGCTGGTGAAGCTTCAGAAAAGACAGTCCCTAAACCCCTGGGCCTCACCATTGCTTAATCAGAGAATAAGGAAGGCTGTACCTTTTACAAAAGGCTGAAAGAATCCACGATGAAGTGGCAAGGCAAAAATAAGGTCAGTCTGGAAGAAAAATCTTATATGAGCAGTTAGCTTTTCAGTATAGGAAGAAGTGATGACAGCATGTTTGCTTCCATCCAAATCCCTCTATCATCTAGTCTTGGAGAGGACCAGGGTCTCTACATGGGGCACACTATATTTTTAATCCAATTATATTATGGCTTAGTCCCTTTCCTACAGCTCAAGCTAAAACACTAATGCAATTAGACAGCAACTGAGTTTAACAGCCATAGCCATAAACTTGATGGTTTGCATAATTTAGTTGGGAGTTTCCTTAGAGATTTGCTGAAAATACTGAACTTTGGGTTTTGTTTTTGTTTTCCTTCCAAAGGTAAAAATGGAGACTATTACAAGGGCTATAAATACAAACCTAATTTCTCTAGAAAGAGGGGCCTGTGCAGTGCCTAATCATATTTTGAAAACATGGTCATGAACTGCTATTAAGTTCCCTGTGGCTTTGCATCTTAGGTAAGAGCCTGTAGTTTGCAGGATTGGGCTTAGATCCATGAAAGTGCATGCCAGCCCTTCCGCAAATACAGCACTATCTGTTTTCAGATTGTACATTTCAGTCAGAGGTGTGACAATCAAATGTGCAATTTCTATAGACAAATTGAAGAATGTGGATAGAAAAGAAAAAAGAAAAGGGAAAAAAACCTCATAACACAACAAAACACAATGGTCCAAGTGATGGCAGAAGTCAGGGATGGGCTTACAAGGAAAGGCGAAAATGATATGGCTGTCCTGTTAATATCACCAGCCAGAGGAGCAGCATGACATGGGAGCACTTGAGTAGCTCCATTGCAGGCCCCCTCCCAGATCAGAGCTATATCTGGCCCTGAAAATGCCTCACAATATAGTCCTTTCAATAGGAAAAAACCCACCTCCATTACTGACAACTTCCTGGTGTTTGCTGTAGGTGATTTGCTTTTTAATGTCATTATAAATTAACATCTCACTACTATAATATGAAAACTAACCCAGGTTTAATTTTATTTTTTGCTGCTCTGTTAATTTAATGTAATATGGTTTGGACAGGTAAGCATTTAAAAATCATAATTCAATTAAATTGCCACTGCTAAGGTATGTCCCTGACCAAAGAGTGCTGAGTTCCTCAGAGTGAAAATTTAGACAAAACACAACGTCTCATTTTTATTCCATGATTCTATTAAGGCAATGTGCCTAAAAGGGATCAGATTCTGTTAGATGTGTTAACAGGATTGTAAAACATATATGCATGTTTTGGTCCTGTTCATATAAGGCAAGATGCTGTCATTTTCTCGAATAGTTGGAGGAAGTGGTTAATTTTCTTGTGTAGATTTTCATTCATGCATGTTTGAAATTGTAATGGGCTATTGGACATTTTACAATGAATCCTCTGTATCTTCACTCACCTGAATGCCCCATGGTCATACAGAAAGTTAATTGGAAGATGTAAAAAGTCCAGGGGGATAATTTTCTATTTTCCATTACAGGCCAACAAAAGGGAGGGGGAAAAAAAGAAAAAGAAAAAGAAAAAGAAAAAGAAAAAGAAAAAGAAAAAGAAAAAGAAAAAGAAAAAGAAAAAGAAAAAGAAAAAGAAAAAGAAAAAGAAAAAGAAAAAGAAAAAGAAAAAGAAAAAGAAAAAAAAAAGAAAAAGAAAAAGAAAAAGAAAAAAGAAAAGAAAAAGAAAAAGAAAAAGAAACTTTTGGTTCTGGAAGACTTCATTTGAACCATTTCTAATTTTACTTACCTATAGATTCATACCATGTGGTGGGTTATTTAGAGTTTATATTATGGATGGTTACAGTTACTCAATGTAAGAAGATTTGTAAAAAAGACATGCACTGGATACAATGCATACTCTATCTCTTCCCAAGTAGAAAAAACTTGCAGAAATCTTCTGCCTCACCCCTCCCAAAGATCTGGGACTCTCTCCAGGTATCTGTCTGCTTTTGCTCTGAATTTTCCACCCAGAGCTTGTGAAATAAATATAAAGCTAATTCTGTAGGTCATACTCATGGCAGAGCTAGAACCAGTTAAACAGGGCTCCCAAACCAGACCTAGCAGTCTGCTCAGCAGGTGAGTGGGGAACCAGACAGAATGGCCAGATGGATGTCAAATCTCTGTGACTTCATCTTTGGCTTCCACAGAACATGCACTGGTGAATGAGTTTCAGTTTTGGCCTGAAAAAAGGCGCCAAGGAAGAAATGGTCTGGGTCAGCTGCAGCCTCTAAGGAGAATGGAGTGCTGTAAAAAATCCAAAGACATCCCCAAAGGACTGACAGATGAGACACAGAGCTGTGGCAGACCATCACCTGTCTAGGGCATCTGCTGGAAAGCAGGAGAGGTAGAGCCACACATCTCAGTCATTGTTGTATGGTCATATTTAAGCAACAATGTGCACTCTTTACTGTTTTCTTACAGTGTCTTGCAATTTGATATTTCAAGTGATTTTAAATAACTTTTACTGGCTAAATAAATAACCTCAAATTAAATATTTAATTAGATTTTTCCCAACAAAAACTTTTTTTTTTTCCTTTTTATTTTTCTTCAGTAAAAGCCGTGCTTTCCAGTGTAGGTTTTTGCAGGGAGTACTGTTTCTTGTCTGAAAGGTCAGCCCAAGCAAAAAATTTCCAACAAGCTCTATGTTGAAAAAGTGGTGGGGTTTTTTCGACCTCTGGGACCCTGAAAAGTACAGTCAGGGCTGCTGTGGCTTTTCACAGCATTTCATACTTGCTCATTTGTCTCACTATTTATGTAGATAGGAGGCTGTTAAGAAGTCTTTTCTGGACCTTCCCATCTCAAATGTCTGGGACACTTTTTACTCCTTCATTTTGAAATGAGAGTGAAAGGATCTTTTCTCCTCTCTTTTCTCTTTCTTTTCATCATGCCAAAAGATGTCTTGAATTATGAAGCTTTTTTAGAACTCCTTGAAATATGTTTATATAAGAACAAACCGTAAAAATTGAAGTGAAAGGACCAAATCCTGCGCTGCTCTTACTCTCCATTGATGAGGTGCTCAGGGAAAGCCTGAATGGCAGCATGTGAATAAGGGCAGAAGAGAGATTAAATTATACTCTAGGGGAGTTGAGGCAACATGGGCAGGCAGTGCAGATTGCGAACATACTCCCTAGCGATCCCATATGTAAAGGTAGGTGGTTCATTCACAACACTGGCACAAAATAAAGATTGAGTTTCTTACCCACTTTGCACGGCAAACTCATGAGGTAACTGACAGCTGTTTCTGTGGCAACGATACTTGGGAAATTTGTACACTGTCAAAGAAAACCCAACTTGTCTTCTCTTTATAACTGGTTTCCTCATGGCTGGTGCACTGGTACTGTCCAGTAAGGCATGCGTGCTGGGCCATGGCTGGGAAAGGCACTGGGTGAGAGAATGGGTCCCCAAGCTCTGTGGCCCCCAACATAGAAAAGAGGTGGACCTGTTAGACTGAGTGAGAGGAGGGCCACGAAGATGATCAGAGAGCTGAAGCACCTCTCTTACAAACACAGACTGAGAGAGGTGGGAATGTTCAGCCGGGAGAAATCTCCGGGGAGACCTTATAACTGCCTTCCAATACCTAGAAGGGGGCTCAAGAGTCCTGGAAAAGGACTTTTCACAAGGGCATGTAGTGCTAGGACAAGAGAGAATGGCCTTAAATTGAAACAGAGTAGTTTTAGATTAGATATTACAAAGAAACTCCTTACTGTGAGGGTGGTGTGACCATGGCACAGGTTGCTGAGAGAAACAGGGGATGCCCCATCCCTGGAAATATTCAAGGCCAGGCTTGACGGGGCTTTGAGCAACCTGATCTAGTGGAAGGTGTCCATGCCCATGGCATGGGAACTGGAACTAGATGATCATTTCCAACTAAACCATCCTATGACTCTATTCTTTATCCTCCTGGGAGAGAAGCTTTCAGGCTTACAAATGCTCTCCACAGCTATGTCTTGAAGGCCACCAGAGTCCCTTTCTTTAACACTCTTTGGCACTGTTATTGCCAACTAAGTTATAATCTTACTACAATGCTTTTTAAAAACTAAGGTGAAATTACTAGAATTGACTTAATACAAACACTGCTTTTTGACCAGTCTGTGTGAGCCCCCTCCTCTTTTGCCAGTGAATGGATACAGAGTTTCTAGGTGTTGAAAACATGTAAACCCCAGCAACTTAGGATCTCTCCAGAGAACACAGATAAGTCTAATTGTTCAAAATTTAAAACTTACAGTTTAAATTGCCAGGAGAAGATCCACAATTTATAGAAGCAGATGTGCTTGCATAGGCATCTGTGGGAATTCATGCCAGAGGAGGAACTGGGTCTAGAATTTGATCCATTTTAAAAAGATCTTTAGCAAAACAGATCTCAGTTTATGCTTCTGGGCATAAAAAAAAATACATTTAATTTTAAACATGCATTTAATTTATTATCATATCAGAAGTAAGCAGGTAACATTTTGGGGGGTGGGTTTTTAGTTGCATTCATTCTGTTCATTCCAAAGAAACTGGTGGGTCATCTCTGTAGGAGACCTCTACTGGAAAGTATAAATATGCCACAGAAGAAGTCATGAAACTAAAATAGCCCATCCCCTGATTCTCCCCTCTGAAATGACAGCTCAGTCATACCATTTACAGTACTTCCAGAATGTCAAGGCATTGTCAAGCAAGACATTTGCTGCTCTAATTTACTGCCCAAAAGTAAATCACGGTGGCCAAATCCCTATCTTCTCACTCCACATGGCAACTATCCTGTTGGGGAGACCAAAGAACTAGCTGGCCCTAAGAACCTCCCTTGTAGCAACCAGGAAGAGTACCTGGGAGACACAGCACTCCCCAGCTACACCTGACTGCTCTTAATCACTCCCAAAGCCACACTAAGGGGACTGTAAGGGACCTTAGCCTTCTGCTGGGGAAGAGACTGGAGCAGAAAAGGGTTTCGTGATTTTCTTGCCCTCCCATGATCTGTTTACCCCCACCATGTCATCACATTACCTTACCAGCACAGGACTGACCCTCTCTGGAACCTCCCTCCTCCTGCACAGGGCTGCTCTGTGCATTGATAAGAAGCTTCCCCACTCTTTACTGTCTTATAAACAGAGGATAATGCTTGGCTTTATGAATGTGACTTTGCCTGATTTTTGAGATACTGACACAATGCATATTTGCAAAGAATGTTCCTTCCTCTGGCCATCTGAGCACAGTGTTTGAGAGAATATTTATGTTTGGATATGTGAGATCAAAGACTTTGGCAAACAAAGGCTTCAACAGAAAAATAACAAATAGAAGACACTTGTAAGAGCTGAACATAGTTGAAAGCACAATGAATATGAGGATAAATACAGGTTCCTGTGCAGCTGTATGTTTGAAGGAAGGGATCAGCCATAGACACAAGTCAGGCACAAAGGCAGAGCGCTACAAAGTGTTTACAAAATCATGTTTGCCAGGGAGGGCCTGAAATAGAATCTGAATGGGGTACTGGGAAAATCTGTGCATAGATGATCTCAGCCAGCACCAGAAAAGGCAATGCCCATCCCTACTGAGGTCTGGAAGGACCTAGAACAAGCTCCAGAGATTTTATTTTCCCAACCTGTCAGAGCACAGAGTTAGAAGCTGTGTTTTGCCAGCATGCTGGCCAGCACAGCTTTCCCCTCTGGTACCAGGGGACTGTTACTTTTCAACCTGTTTCTGGATGACAGGCAAGAGATTTCAAAGGACCAAAAGACTTCTTTTCTGCAAGACAAAAGGGCACATGGAGTTACTGAGAGATGATGTCAGTGGATTTGCAGCTAATATTTGCATGCTTCTTTTCCCTGTGGCAGCTTACCTCCATCCCAGCAGAGCCTAGCTGCAAGGCAAAGCTGCACTACTATTAAATCACTTAAGGGAGAAATCTCTCCCTGACCCCTACACAGGTTACAGTGGCCCTCAGCTACCTCTCAACATAGACTCTATTGTTTCATTCTTTCTGAAAAAAAAAATAGTCTAGCAGTTTGATTCTTACATTTTGTTTCCTTCCAAACCTTCCAATTCATTTGCCCAGAAAGAAAAGAAAAACTAACAAACAAAAAAACCCCAAACAAACAAACAAACCTCATCAAAGAAGACTTCTTTCCTTTAGATCTAAATAAATATTTTGGAACTACATGCACCCTAAATCTGTTCTCTGAGATCTCTGCTGGCATAAGTACTGGTAAGTTCTAGAGGACTTGGTAATTTGGTAATAATTGGTAATAACTTAGAAAGATATGTAAATAAGTGCCTACCTTCATGCACTTTTAAGCTCATAAAGGTCAGAGACAGACAATACTACCAGAACTGTAGTAGAACATGTTGCAAACAGCAGGAACTGTGTCCACAGAGCAAAATAGTGAAAATAACGGGACAAGACACACATGCTGAGAAATCATTGCTAAAACTAATGCCAAACACAGTAAATTAGGCATTTTGAAGTAAGGCACACAAAAATTAAAATGAGCAGAAAACAGAGGAACTGGCATATTTCAGGAATTGTATATATTTCCCATGCAGGATCCCATGCAGGTCACATACATAGGAGCTGTGTGCTTTACAGGAATCTGTCAGTTTAGTGCCTTGATGCTGATGGTTCTTATCTACACACTGCCTGGATGTCTGGTGATTCTGGTTTGCAGTTCATAAAAGCAGTTATTCTGAGAGCAATAGTTTTATTTGTGACCCATTGTGTGACCCATTGTTTCCAATTTCCATTGTCTTCCCTCTGAAAACCCCTAAAAACATACTATAACATTTTTTTGAGGGTAAAACTATAATAGCTCATCTCCTTTATGCATGTTCACTATCTTTTCTTATAGTTTCTCTCAGGGATCTTCTGTTAAATGAAAAATAACAACAAAATACAATTGAAGAGATACTATTAAATGCTTATTACTAAATACACAAATTTAAAAATTACAGTGATTATACATTTAAGTGTTAGACAGCATAGAAACGTTGCAGAATATGTGAGAGAAGCGAGATTGGTTTAGTGCATACACTTACACAGCATGGCCTCCTCAATATTTCATTTAAATAATATGGACACGGGATAAGTACCTCCACAATAAAGATGGTCAATGAACATACTGTTCTTCAAAACAGGGTTCAAAATTCTTCTCCCAGAAACTTCCAGCTTTGCCACTCCAGGTAGGATCTGGATCCTAAAGGTGTCTATATGCAGATATTTATCTCAGAGCATGTTGTGTAAGCTCCCGTTACAGTCAGCTAAAATCTATTTACTACTGACAATGGAGTTCCTAAAAATAGGTGTCTAGTTGAGATTCCCTGGTTCCATAAAGAGGCATCTACACAGGCTGGCAGATGTGACAGTTAGGATAGGATTCATGGCAAACCAGAACCCTGCAGCAGCAGCAGCAGCAGGATGCTACAAAGATACCCTTTACTATCTGACTCTCCACTGTGTTTCAACAACTCAGTGGAGTCCAGTGACTTCTGGTTTTGGCTTTATTGTGACCATAATAATTGCACTTTTTAACATATTATGCCTTTATTGAGTGACCTGGTCCTGATCCTGACAGGCAGGATAATTCTGAAGAAGCTGTACGTGACACTTTCAAAGGGCAATGATACCCTATGATGCGCAATGAAAAAAACCAAAAAATTGCAACATTCTTTCAGACTATGGGCTGCTCTAGGTTTGGTGGCAATCCTGCCTTGGGAGGAGGTTACATCTCATGACCAGGAAATCTCCAGGCATCTCTCCCAACTGACATTTCTATGATGCTACAGGCCTTCATTCCTACAAAACAGAACACCTTCGCAATCTCTTCATGAGATCTGTTCCATTCTTGAGTGGAACCTGAAGTCAGTATTTACATTTTTCATTACTTTTTCTTTGAGTCTGAGTTGGTTCAACAATTCCCCTGACTATGGGCTGTGTCTCTATATTTGTAAAGAGTCCAGCCTCAGTGCCATGCAAATAACAGTGTCTCAAGATACTGCAATTGTTCTTCAGCTGGATCTAATTATATGGAGGCCTCACATGGAGAAATACCTCACCAACTTAAGAAAAAGTGAAGTATGAACTTAAAGTTGATCATATATTTAAGTGGTTTTCAGAACACAGGTAATCAAGAAAATACCAAGTATTGATTTTAACCAGACCAAGACTGTTGTTCCATGAGCAGCAAATTCTTCCTGATTGTGATAATCCATTGTATTTACATGATCTTTTGACATGTTTGAGCTGCTAGGAAGTATGAAGGTGTGCTGCTACAAATGGAAGGAGATAAAGCTGAGCTTGAGCACAAGGTACAGTTGTCCCCACTTCTTTACTGTTAGCTCCTTTTCTGCCTTAGCTCCAAAGAGTTCTCCCCAAAGTGAACTTAAGAGAGAGAGGAGTTGTAAGCAGGGTGAGTAGGGACACAGATTGCTTCAAACCCTCTTTTATTTTGTAGTAAAAACAGCACTGTTGAGACAAGCCTAGGGCAGCTTGGGCTTAGAGATTTCACAGTTTTACCCAGAAACTTCAGGGCAGCAAGGGAAAGAGGGAAGGAAGGGTGGATAATATCAGTACAGTAGGTGTGTTACTTAGAAAGCACCTCAGGGCTGTCCAGCTATGGGGGGGTCCATTGCACGGTGTTGTGGTGAGTACTTGTACAGTCAGAATGGCTGCATCAGCAGTAATGCAACAAAAAGGCCCAGAATAGGACATTTATGTCATTTATCCTTTCAACTTAAGAAATTAATTTCAGAACAGAATGAAATAACTGGATGTAATTGAACAGACATCCAGCTTAATACTTGTGTTTGTAACATTTGATAACAGTATTTGTTTTTTTGGAGAACATGGTGTTGGATTCTCAGTTGACTCATTCATTGTGCAAGTATCCACTAGATTTCCAACCACTGAGATTTATTTCTTTTCATTAAAAGTCCACATTATTATTTATATGGTCAAGAACATAAGTAATGTTGGAAAAAATAAGTATTAAAGTCTAAGAAAAAATATTCAAATCAATAATAACAGAAGAAAAATATGTAGTACATATTAAAAATAAAAACAATTGTTAGAAATATAATGGCCTTAAATGTTTGCTTTTATGTGACAGATGTTTTTAACAAAATGTCTATGTTGGCAGTTCAAGCACACTTATGATTTTAATTTGTGTAATATTCCCTTTAAGTATTGATGTCTATTTACAACATCTGTGAAGGGTCTGTAACCTGAATGTGACAGGGAAAAACTAACAGACTGCTATTGGAATCTTTCCACTGGGTCCATGTAACAGACTATTAACAAAAATCTTAAATAGCTATTCTAATCATCAACAGCAATCTTACACAAATTATATCAGACCCAAAGGACCCGATTAACTTTAAAATGCCTTACAGACCTGAAACATAAATTTTGCTCCTCCTACCTTCCTCTGTAGAGTCAAAATCAGATCATATCACAAGCACTGGTTTTAGCTAGGCACACACAAAATCAGTTTGCAAGGCAGGCTGCAGACACACAGGCAGGGTTCCACTTTCATGACAAGAAAAGCATATTTCTGAGTATTAAAATTAAATGTAATCCTCCTGGTTTTTTCCTGTTGCTGTTCTATAAATCTCCAACTGGAATTCCCATTCTGTAACAACTCTTTCAAACAGCTGGAACCTGGACAACATCCTGGCATGGGGAGGCATTAATATGTCATTGAAGTGATACCACTGATAGAGGCAGATACAGGATTTCTGCTGGAGGAAAGCCAAGTCTTACCAAGATAGTTTCACATAATAGGAAAGTGTAAATGAAAGAACATGAGTTGGGGTTTTTTCTATTAATTTCTTAATATTTGCACCAAAATTTGAAATGCTAACTGTTATTGTTATGTCCCAGAGGTCTTTTCCACAGAGTTCGTGCTTGTTCACGCCTTCTAAGTCAGGAGCCAAGATTCCCCCAACTTTTGCCACTTAGGCCCTCTCTTTCCCTCCCCTCCCACACATACCCTTTGTTTGACCCCATCTATACTACAATAACTATTTAATTAACAACAGTTGTTAAATTTGTTTATGGCCTGACCTTGTAAGTTTGGCTGGCCAGTTAAGATGGAGCCAAACTGTTTTATATCTCGGTTACCAAAAAAAAAAAAAAAANNNNAAAAAGCCTAGGTAGAGCTAGAGATTTTTTATTAAAAACTTAAAACGAAAATGCAATGAAAGAAGGTCATTCCATTTGTATCCCCTGTTGGCCTCATCCACCATGGCTGTCCAAGCTGCATTATAACCAAGTCCTTGACAAAAGAGCCCAACAGCCATTGACTGCTAAAGTTTTCTATTTCTCATGCAGTAGAAGAGAAGAGGGGCAGTCCTTTGAAAGCTTTTATTTAAGGCAAAATCCTTTCTTCATCTCTAACCCTGTTTTGCTTGGCATTTGAAAGTTTGGTCTAGTTTCTGTCAAGACAGCCCTAGGGTCTCTGACAAATCTGGGTCTCTGCTGGGCACAGCGGCTTCTGTCTGAGCTGCTGATATGGTCCCATGGGTAGGAAATTTCTGGTGTTCCCTGCAGTTACTCCCTTCTCTCTCACTAGACATATTTTGCTTTTCTGTTTCTATATTTTTATCCTCCTTTGCCAAAATCCTCCTTATTGTGGGTTTATTTACAATTCTTCTTTCCTTTTTCTGATTTTCATCCCTCAGAATTTCCACATTAAATCACTTAAAAGTTGAGCATAGAAGTTTTAGTTCAACAAAGAAAAAGGTGTTAGCTTTGGTTTACCTCTCTACTCCAAAGTGCATTAAATGTGGAAATCCTCCAAGGCAGGACTAAGCCTCCCCAAGGACTGATAGTGTCCTAGATGTGTTCTATGTAATTCACAAATTACATATTGCACAAATAAACCCAGTGGGTTTTTCCATATTTCTTAGGCTTTCTTCTTTTTCAGAAATGTTCAGATAATAGTTCTAGCACTTTAGTATTTTTAATACCTCAGTGGAAATACCTCTCCCCGAATCCAGGATGGTTCCCCAAGCATTCTGCTGCTTAAGCAAAACTGACTTGTAAAATTTTATTTCAACTCTGTGAAGAAAAAATATGACTGCAGATGGGTCTAGAGCCAGACCATAGAAGGCTTAGAGAGTATTTGCATGGTGGAGAAGAACAGAAGCAAAGCCTGGCTGCAAGTGAAGGAACTCACGCATTTGCCCTCTAAAGGCAGGTTGGTTGTTGGTGGCAGAAGAACTGCTCTTCCTTGTGCCAATGTCACTGTTCACAGAATGTGAGTGGCGTCTGTGAAACAATGCCAGTGCAGATGATCAGAGATTTATTAGCACTTTACATAAATGCATACTTTGGCCAAACTGGCACTTAATTTAAAAAAAAAAAAAAAAAAAAAAAAAAAAAAAAAAAAAGCAAAAACTGGGCAAATAGACAATCATTCCATACTGTGAATGTTAAGGTCTTATAGTAAAGTCTTCACAGATTCACTGTAGAAAAACTAGGTATTCTTACTCCTAAACAGCTCAATTCTTCTGCTGTGCAACTGAGTTTGAAGCAGATTTCCTGTGAGACCTCATCCACAGTGGAACTGCCATCAGACTATCTCCTCACTCTGCCTTTACCCCAAGAAGGCACAAACCTTAATTTTACAGTGTGTTCTTTGTCGTCCAAATGTACAAAAGATTTCAGCTTGAAATCAGTCAGATTTTTTGACTAAAGGCTCTGCTTGTTTCTTCTTTTATTCAAATAGACTTATTTCAAGTTCTGTTACTATCCCTTTGAACCAGCAGTTCTCCTTCTCTTTTTGCGTAATGAGCTGTGTATGTTCCAAAACAGTTGAAGAGAATTAAATCATAAAACAGCAGATCTCTGATCCACCTGAGTGTCAAGGAAAAATTAAAAACATATTTTGGAGAAAGATTAAGGAATCACATCAGCCACCAGTCTGGGTACTTTCAGAAGACATATTAGAAAAGATAAGTTCAACTGGCGATGCATGGCTTTTCTACAGAAGTTTGTGCTCAGGAAGTTTTCGTCTTCTGTTCAACTCACTAACAATGTATGCAGCAAATCAGTTCCCTTACCTGAAATGAAATTTTGGACTGAACTCTTCTACATTTTTGAATTAAATTGTTCCAGGTAGACATGAGATTTGGACTTGTATTGAACTATTGAAAAGAAATTTTGATGAAACTAAATGAAAACTTATTCTATTTTTGCAGTATTTTTCTACATTATCTAGAACAATATTAAAACACATAAACCACTATATTAAATACACATGCCTCCTAATTGCTGTTACTTTTAGCATTTTGTCATAATTCCCACAATGGGGCAATCTGTCTGACTCCCTCTCCTGACCTTCATGGCCAGTTTCAATCAAATTAGAAAGAACAAGGCTCAAATTGGAGTCTTTCCTTAGGTTTTTGACTTGACCAAACACTTCAGAAAACTGAAGAATAAGCTCTCCTAGAGCAAAGTTCCCCTCTACAGTCAGTGGAGAGAGGTGAATACCATTGGACCTCTCTGAAGGCAGACCTTGTCTGCAAAAATTAGATACCTAGACTCAGAAAGGCAGCGATGATCTATTGTTGCTTTGGTAGGACAGAAACACTGAAATAAGGCTGGCTCTCTGGCTTTCTTGAATTTAAGTTCAAGTTAGTTCCCTCAGTTAGGCAGGCTTGAACCCCTCTCAGGCATCTATAAAACAATGAAGCTTTCTGGAGGACAGAGGTCCCCAGGCAACTTGCCCTCCCCAAGACAGAGACACAGTGAGCTGAGCTCTGACAGGGCCTGGGGGCCGAGAGCACACCCCAGCTCTGAGTAAGCTGCAGCATGTGATGAGTCTCAGCTGGCTCAAAAAGTGCAGAGGACCTGGGCAGGGGAGCTGGGGTTATGACGAGGGAGGCTGAAGAACAAAGACAGAATTCTATAAGGAACAATTTGTTCCTTTTAGTATTTGTTTGCATTCATTAGTTCTGCTGTGCACAAAACAACTTATTCAAGTGTGTCAGTTGCTTTTGTTTACTCTCATAAATGCCAAATGCATTCCAAATTCAACTGTTGGAGTAATGGGTAAGCCTGTCCTTACCACACCAATTGGTTTTACAGGACATCAAATGAAAATCCTCTGTTGTAGGAATATATCTTTTGTGGGTGGATTTGCTGATATTGCAGTCCAAATGCCTAACTCTTACAGGAACAACCATTGCACTGACTCTTGCTTACATTTTTAATCTTTCTTTGGCCCCTGGCCATATTCTAAATAAATGAAACATGCCTGTATTGTTCCATCCAGCAGACAGATGATAAAAGGTCTGTTTCAGACTATGGGCAAGTCAGTCTTCAGCCAGTCACTTCTAAAGATATGGAACAAGTACAGCAGTCTTTAAGTTTAATATAACCCTTTCACATTTTAAATCAATTTACAATCTTTCTTTGTAATCAGTTTGGTTACTTCCCAAATCCAGTACAGGGGATGTTTTATTGCCAATTCTTCATTTCTGGTATGATGTTCTTGATAAGAGTTGTGTCAAAGACAACAATTCTTGATCTGTACAGAATTTTTGAAACAGCATCTCACACAGGTCCTTTGTTTCAATAAAGCTATGGATGGTACATAAACCTTAACAAGATATTCTTTTAATTATCTGCCTTGAAGGTCACAAAATACTCTTAATGATGTTCCAAGTAACAAGGACCCTTTGCCTCCTAGAATTTCCCTTGAGAACATACTTGGCTGAAATAAAATTTTATGTATATTAACAATATAATCTTTTTGCAGTGCTCACAAAATAAGACTTACTTGCATTAGTGAAGACACAACACTTTACAAGCCAACACATAATTCAACTGAGAATACTGATTTTCAGTCTGAGTTAAAAGTAACCTGAGAGTATAGCTAGTTTCAATGTGATTAACACATGCAGCAAGCTAAGAATTCACCAAATACCTAATTACCAGTAAAATTTATTTTGCACATTAATTCAGGGGACTTTTAAAAGATAAATGAAAAACTGTTGTAAATACAAATGTTTTATATGGTATAGGAGCTGAAACCATTAACCCAGAAACAGCTGAAAATCCTAAATTCTTAGGTATATATTCACATTTCCACAGAAAAGACCACTTTTTCTTCCTGAAAATTTCTACTGCCAGGACAAAGCATGGTGAATGATTCCTGTATGCCAGGCTGTCCATTTGGAGCCATGGCAATCACTTTGCCTGGGCTGGTAGTTCTGGGTAAATGGACACAGTGCACGCACCAATACCTGCACTCATCTGCAGTTGTTACACAGTCTATTTCACAAAGATGCAGATCTATAGTAAGTTTTCTTCATGTGCAGTAAGACTTACACTTCCAGAAATGTCAAGCTCAGTGCATGAACTGGCCATGCCTATGAAATCTTCACCCACAAGTCCTAGAAACAGGAGAGCCTTGCAAGATTTATTTGGCTACTGACCTATTGTGCCTGCTTGCAGTTGTCCTATTTGGCAAAAATTCTCACTGGGGGTGTTATGAGCCATAGTGAAGCATGGCTGTGTCTAAACTAGTAAATAAAACAACCCAGAGTGCCTTCCATGGACCCATGGGAAGAACCATGATGCTGACACTGTACCCTTCCCTCAAAAGAGGGTGTGGTAGGTTGACCCTGGCTGAGTGCCAGATGTTCACCAAAGTCACTTTGTCACTTCTCCTGTCAGCTGGGCAGGGGGAAAAGAATATAAGGAAAGGCTTGTGGATAGAGATAGGAGCAGGGAAAAATCACTCAACTGTCATGGGCAAAACAGATTCAACTTGGAGAAATTAATTTATTGCAAATCAAAAAGAGCAGGGTAATGAGAAATAAACCCGAATATTAAAACGCGCTGTCCTTGCCCTCCTTTCTTCCAGGCAGGGGTCAACTTCACCCACAATTTCCCTACCTCTGCCCTGCCAGTGGTGCAGGGGGATGGTGAATGGGGGCTGCGGTCAGTTCATCACACATTGTCATCACACATCCTCAGCAGGATGACTCACTCTTTCCCTGCTCCAGCACAGTGTCCCTCCCACAGGAAACAGTCCTTCACAAACTTCTCTAACATGAATCCTTCCCACAGGCTGCAGCACTGTCTTCACAAATTGCTCCTGTGTGGGTCCTTTTCATAGGGTGAAGTCCTTCAGGAACAGGCTGCTCCAGTGTGATCCCCCATGGAGGCACAGGTCCTGCCCGGAGCCTGCTGTAGCATAAGCTTCTCATGGGGTGACAGCCTCCTTTGGGGCATCCACCTGCTCTAGGTGGGGTCATTCACAGGCTGCAGATGGAGCTCTGCTCCACTGTGGATACCCACGGGCTGCAGATGCACAGCTGCCTCACCGTGGGCTGCACCAGGGGCTGCAGGAGAATCTCAGCTCTGGTGCTTGGAGTACCTCCTGCCCCTCCTTTCCCACTGACCTTGGTGTCTGTGGGGCTGTTGCTCTCACGTAGTCTCATTCCTCTTTCTGTCTGCAACGGTACAGGTTTTCTATCCCTTCTTAACTCTGCTATCCCAGAGGCACTTCCATTGTCACTGTTGGGCTCAGCCTTGGCCAGTGGAGGGTTTGTGCTGGAGCCAGCTGGCATTGGATCTCTCAGGCATGGGGAAAGCTTCTGGCAGATTCTCACAAAAGCAATCCCTGTAGCCCCTCCTGCTACCAAAACCTTGCCATGCAAACCCAATTCACACTGCTCACACTACTTTTTGGGAAAATTCTTGTTGTCCCTGGCATTGCGCTGGTGCAGTGTCTGGGAAGTTTAATACTTGGCACAGGACTAAGCCTGGAGTTTCTAAGAATTAGATGGTACAGATGGTTTCTGGACAGTGTTTGAGCCATGTTCTAACCCTGTTTATTTTACTTCTCCTGACATCACTCACAGTTACATTAAGGAAGCCACAATTATCCAAAAAGCAGGAGAAGACATCTGTGTTCTGTGGGAACTTCCACTCTAACAATGGAAGAACCAATAACTTGTCTTAAATATGTTTCTTCATCTGTGAGAGCAGTGTTTGTATTCTGCATCAAATGAGGCTTCTTGGACTTAAAACTCAGGTGTCTCAAAATGCTCTGGAAAGAACTTCCTGTTCTTTCTAACCACACTCATACCTGTGACTTCTGCTTACAGCTCACCCTGTTTTCACTTGCAGGCAAAGTTCAGTTCTCACACGACCACTTACGCAGCCCACACTTATGGCCCTGTGGAGGGACTTCTATGCATGACCACAGATGGGCATAGGCAGATAACCCCTTCTAACATATTTGGGGTTTAGAATAACAACAGCAAAACAATGTTCCAAAATCACCAGTGAAGCTCATTTTCTAATGAATTTGAGTTCTGTCGGTGATCAAATTTTCCTTTGAACTGTGGCATAAGCTCAAGTTCTCATTAGACACTACATAATCCATGCACATGTTAGCCATTTTACAAATGCTATTATCCAAAGCTGGGAAGCCTTCAGGAATATTCACACCTACATGTGTTGTGGTTTAACCCCAGCTGGCAGCTGAGCACCATTGCAGCTGCTCACTCACTCCCACTCTCCCTGGTCAGGAGAAGAATCAGAAAGTCTTCAACCCCATGGGCTGAGAAAAGAACAGTTTAACAATTCACACAAAATAAAATATATTAATAATACTAATAATATTAATAATACTAATACTACTATTAATAATAACAATATTCATAATGAAAAAGGAGATGGAAAGAAATAAACCCCCCAAAAACCAAGCAGTGCTCAATACATTTGCTCACCACACACTGACTGATGCCCAGCTGGTCCCCAAGTAGTGATCTGTCTCTTCTGGCCAACTTCCCACAGTTTAAATACTGGCCATGATGTTCTGCAGTAGGGAATACCCCTTTGGCCAGTTTGAGTAAGCTGTCCTGACCATGTTTCCTCCCAGGTTCTTGTGCACCTGCTGGCTGGCAGAGCACAGGAAACTGGAAAGCCCTCGATTCAGAGTAAGCACTACTTAGCAACAACTAAAACGTCAGTGTGTTGTCAACACTGTACCAGTTACGCAGAAGGAAATCAACTCTATCCTAGCTGAAAGCATGACAACAAGAAGGAATAATCAAGAGAGAGAAATCTTGGCTATGATGTCGATACTCCACTGCCTTATGGCATTTGATCATCAAAATACAACTAAGGTATTTAGAATTTGTGTTTATCCAATCCTCTTCTCCCCTAGAAAGGTCACAAATGTTATCTGATATACCCTAAGGTATCTGACACATGTACATGCAACTAGAGGTTATAACAAAAGACCTATGGGAGACAGTGCCCTTCTGGACCAGAAGTGGCCGGGCAGATATTCCCACTTTGCAAACAAATTGAGCCTACAGTCAACAAATGCCATGGATTTTAGAGAGCAGATGGGCTGTCCAGAGATGGGTATCTGTTTTAGGGGGAGCTGAATGTCACCTGAAAGATGTTTCTTTCCTCAGCCTGGGTATGCNTAACCCCAGCTGGCAGCTGAGCACCATTGCAGCTGCTCACTCACTCCCACTCTCCCTGGTCAGGAGAAGAATCAGAAAGTCTTCAACCCCATGGGCTGAGAAAAGAACAGTTTAACAATTCACACAAAATAAAATATATTAATAATACTAATAATATTAATAATACTAATACTACTATTAATAATAACAATATTCATAATGAAAAAGGAGATGGAAAGAAATAAACACCCCAAAAACCAAGCAGTGCTCAATACATTTGCTCACCACACACTGACTGATGCCCAGCTGGTCCCCAAGTAGTGATCTGTCTCTTCTGGCCAACTTCCCACAGTTTAAATACTGGCCATGATGTTCTGCAGTAGGGAATACCCCTTTGGCCAGTTTGAGTAAGCTGTCCTGACCATGTTTCCTCCCAGGTTCTTGTGCACCTGCTGGCTGGCAGAGCACAGGAAACTGGAAAGCCCTCGATTCAGAGTAAGCACTACTTAGCAACAACTAAAACGTCAGTGTGTTGTCAACACTGTACCAGTTACGCAGAAGGAAATCAACTCTATCCTAGCTGAAAGCATGACAACAAGAAGGAATAATCAAGAGAGAGAAATCTTGGCTATGATGTCGATACTCCACTGCCTTATGGCATTTGATCATCAAAATACAACTAAGGTATTTAGAATTTGTGTTTATCCAATCCTCTTCTCCCCTAGAAAGGTCACAAATGTTATCTGATATACCCTAAGGTATCTGACACATGTACATGCAACTAGAGGTTATAACAAAAGACCTATGGGAGACAGTGCCCTTCTGGACCAGAAGTGGCCGGGCAGATATTCCCACTTTGCAAACAAATTGAGCCTACAGTCAACAAATGCCATGGATTTTAGAGAGCAGATGGGCTGTCCAGAGATGGGTATCTGTTTTAGGGGGAGCTGAATGTCACCTGAAAGATGTTTCTTTCCTCAGCCTGGGTATGCACTCTCATAAAATACGAACCTGCATCAAATGTGTCTGAAGTCAGTGACCACTTACTGAGGGAGAACTCAGACATTAATACAAATAAACAATATGCTCCCCTATGCCCTACTTCCTTAGGAGAGTGGCCTATAAACACTAGTCAGAGTTTCCATAATTATTTGACTGTTGCTGTTGGTTCCCTGTCCCACTCTATTGATGGTAGAGGACAGACACAATTTATGGCAGCCCCAATGACAGAAGTTCAGTGGGTCTGCTGCAAGATGAAGTCGGGGTTTGAAGTGTACAACTTACCATCATTGGTGCACAAATTGACCATCATTTGTGCTTCCCAGATTGGCACACAGTATTTGCTAGGAAAGAAATTAAGTCTGCATGGAATTATCTCTCTGAAGACAGCATTATAAGCAGTTCTCTTCTTTGAGATTCTACCTGGTGCATTTTCTGCAAGAGCATAAACGTCTTGGTTTAGACTTGTATGTCTGAAATCAGAAGTTAAATATTTGAAATTTCTTAATTAACCATAATGGACCTCTGTAATTCTGTCTTAGTTGTTGCTGGATAAAGGAATTATGAGTGCATTGCTTTAATAATAGAATTGCTGTTAGTATACAGGAGGGAGAGAAAAAATGGCAGAAATAAAACCATTAATCACACAGCGGTTGTTCAGAGAGAATTTCTCAGAGAGAAGAAACAGGAACACCACAGATCAACAGAAATTTTAGATGTTTAAAGATGTTTGAGGAGAAGAACAAATGGCATTTTCTGAACTATATGGATAGTATCCTAGGATTAATAGTACTTTAGGATACACTAGGATACTCTAGGATAAATAGTATTTTCGCAAATGTCTGAAAAATTTAGACTTCTGTTCTTCAGTATCAAAGGAATGAAGCCTCAATAGAACAGCACACAAACATATGCATATACATATTTTACATGGAATATATATATATTTAAATGGTTGTGCCAGTATACACAGATACATGTACAGTATGTATCCATGTATATAACCTGTGGTAGAAAGGTATTGGTAACTTTTTTTTTTTTTTTTTTAACCTTATAGATATTACATTTCTAACCATTGATACTCTGGAAGGAAAATTGCAGCATCAAGACTGTCAAAGTACTTTTGGCTAATAATAACAACAACAAAAACAATAATACCAGCAAAAATAACAATAACAATGCCGTCATGCACCACTTACAAGGTTCACTATAACATTCAATCTCAAGTGTTACCTTCTTTCTTACCAACATGGACAGTTTGTTTCAGAGCTTTCATGCTCTGCTTTTCAAGTGAACATTTGCTTTCTGAGAGTGTCCCTAATGGGGCTGAGAAACTTGTTGAAATTCACAGTAAAGCATGGTTAATATGGCTGCTATAATGCTTTTGATGCAACACCTTCTAATCTCAAAATATTATGTAAGTCTCATATGTTTGGAGTTTTTTTAAAAAAAATATTTCAGGGGCTTTGTAGGGGTTTTTTTGTTGGTTGTTTTCAGGGGTTTTTGGGTGTGGTTTTTGTTTTTTTTTTTTTTTTTTTTTTGTTTTGTTGTTGGTTGGTT
>WEIU01024399.1:398333-415232 GCA_013389925.1 Aegithalos caudatus
CGCTCGGCCCCGGGGACGGGGGCAGATGCCGGGGCCGCTGCGGGCGGCCCGCCCCGCCCGGGTGTGCTAAGGCCGGGTTGAGACACGGCCCCTACACGAGGCCCCGCAGGGTACCCGCCCTCCCCTCTCCAGGCACCCCGTTTCCCTCGCTGGATCAGTGCGTTTAATTTATAGTCATTAGTGTTTTGCCAAGGGCTCTTGCCACCGATGCCCCTGATGGGATCTGGCTGTCCCTTCCCCGGAGCTGGCGGCCCGCCTTGCCTCCGTCCCCGCAGTCCCTCCCTGCACTTTTTGAAGGAAACGGTTTAGTGCCCTAAGCCACAGCTGTCAAACAGACTTCGGTCCTAAGCCAGAGTGAGATCTCCTCAGCTCTGTATTCTGAAGCAGCAGAGCTCCACATGGCAGCCCTGCAGGTGCAAATCCACTGTGTTGTGAAGGCTTACCCTCTCCCGTGCAGCCCTGAATCAATGGGACGATGCCTTTGCTCCTTTACATGTTTCTGTCTAGTATCCGGTTTAACAAACAGATCACAAAATGCCTTGGTATTAAAGAGGATGAGTGAAAGAGGATGTGTTCAAATGCCATGACATTAAGAGGAAGGAGACATAACTGTCTTTTTCTAGTTTGGTTTTTAAGGAAATGCAACTTCCATGATTGTCTGTGGGCCAGGTTTCTACAGTGGCTATTTCTTAGGTCGCCCATAACTGTGAAATGTTAATAAACAAACCAGATAAAAAAAGAAGGATTTCTTCGGAGTAGTTTTCTGAGCTTTGCCTGTGGTGGTGTGAGAAATGCTGTAAATGGCACCACTGAAGGAAAAGTATAGCAAGTGCTTTGTTCAGCAAAGATTGAAAATAAGGCAGGAACTCAATCTTGAGACATGCCCCCATAAGAAACCAGGCTTCTCTAGTTACATAAGAAACAGAACCAATGGTTATGATTTCACTGATTCCTCTCTTCCTCTAGTTTTAATTTTTGGGTTCCACCCTTTGGTATCTGACATCCTTGATGCCTAAGAAAGGAATTTATAAAGTGAGGAATTCCTTTTTTTAATATTGACTCTAGGCAGACTAGGATTTAAAGCTGAATCTTGTATTAGATGACTGGCTATGCCAACAGATGTCCATACTGTGCAAATATTTACAAATATGCTTAGCTTATGCATGAGTAGTCAGTTCTGTGCAGTAAGTTAAATTCTTCAGTAAGTGTTTGCAGGATTGGAGCCAGAGCTTGTAACTTTCATGAAGCCAGACAGTTTGTATTACCAGTTATGCCAGCACAGCTCTGACAAAATTTATATAGTACTCCAGACCTGTAAGAAAGTTTATTAAGCCTTAGTTGAACTTCAAAGCACATAGTGATTTTTAAAAAAAGTCTGTGGCTGATAAATTCAGAACTCCACAGCTGATGAGACTTGCCAGCCAAACGAAACATTTCATGATTTTAGTTTTGTTTTAGCATTATTTTCAGAAAAGCCTTTTTAAGTTAACGTGTTACCGCTTTTCAGAATTTTGCATTTCATATCTGCTCTGTTGAATGAATCGCAGAAATTTTTCATTGGCTGTTTAGCAGAATGTGTAGTAGGAAGACCTGATTACTTTCGGAAATAAGGATTGTTGCAGTTGGATTTAGAACAAAAATGTCCTTTGACGGTAAAATTCTACTCAAATGACAATCTCTGTCTTCATAATACCTGTATGGCATTATGGTGCATACATACATAAAACCAACTGGTGCAAATAAGTACAGGATCTGTTTCTGGATGTGAGTTCAATGCCATTTGTTCCTGAGTCTACTAAAAAAAAAGCTTGTCTGATTCAGTATTGAAGGTTATGAAATTACTACTAATTTCCTTGTTTAAGTACACATTTATATGCAGTTGTATTGCATGGACAATAAATTGCTGCTCTGTCATTCAGAGCATGTGTGATGACTGAGGAGACAAATTTTGGTTTTATTTCTGATTTCATAGTTTTTATATTGGTTTCAGTGTTCTGGAAACAGTTCAGAAACGAGGAATCTCTTCTGTCAGGTAGAACTGCGTGTGTTCATCGAAGTCATGGTTCTGGCTAGAGAAATGCAGTCAGAGTGGATTTTTTACCAATGGAGTGGACTAGTTTTAGAGGGACAGACTGTCACTTTCTGTAGCAAGTGATTAATTCTGTCATATTTCCTGTACTGTAAAAGTTTGGTAATTAGTGGTCCCCTCATCAGAGTTACAAACCATATGCTCAGCAGTTACTTTGCATGATTTATAGAGGTGGGTGAAGGTGGGCAGGGGAAGCACAGTTGGCTGAGGCAGTCTTTGCCCTCACCAGCCCTTCTGGTGAGAAGGCCTGGTGAGAGGTCTTGTGGTGGTGTTTCAGCTGATACTTACTTTTTTCCCAGAAAGACAGGACAATTTGATATGCAAATACAGTCATATTTTTGTTTTTATAAACATAATGGTTCCTTGGTTAGGGGTTGAACACCAAAGGCAGGACAAAGAGGGAAGCCTTTGGAAATGGTGGGAGAGGAGTTCGGAAGTGCTGCTCAGGCAGGGTGAGAAGAGGATGGTAACCATGTTAATCTCTCCAGAAAGGCTGGGAGCTGCTGATGTACATTGTGCAGCCCTACTGGGGACGTGCAGTAAGAGGCTGAGAAATGGATGTGAGTGGCCAGGAGAGAAAAGAATAAACAAACAGGAAAGAGGGTAGATGGAGAGAATGGTGGTTGTGGAGGAAGGTGAAAGGACAGGAAACTTGGTCATGTTGGTAGCGATAAAGCTGTGCATGCTGGGCTTGAAACAGAGTCAGCTCTTTGGGCCATTTCTGCAGTTGCAGATTAACTGTGCAGTGGATATACAGGCACCAGATTTAGCCTGGGGCAGGCTCGGCTCAGAACTAGCAGTTTATTAGTTCAAGTGCTGTGCCGTGTTAACACATCTCTGCTGTTCCCAGAACCAGCTCTGCAGTGCAGCTGCTTTCAGACAGTGTCTGAACTAATAAGTCCTGATGGACCAAGCTGGCTCTGTGTAGACCCACTTGGGTGTTTCTGTGCTGTGCTCCATGTTCCAGGGGATTTTATTGCTTGGCTGGGAATCTGGATCTGAGCTTGCTTTGTGCAGAGTAGTTGACGTCGATGGTTAAGAAGACCTCCCGAATCTGGAGTTCTGGAGGAATCATGGTACAGAGACACCAAAGTGCTAACGAGTCCTGAAGGACCACACAGGCTTCGTTGGTGGATGGCTGAGTTTCCAGATAGCTCTTTCCTGCATTTCTAGTGGTAGTTGGGTAATCAAGGATGTTACATTACCCTTGTATCCAAACTCTTTACCCCTGAGAATGTAGAAATTCCTGTACTGGTGTTCTGTTGTTGGTCTAGCTACTGAACCAGGTACAAGAGAAAAGTAGTAGCTCCTGGGGATTAAACCTTGGCTCTCTCGTGGCTATGAAGTTACTAATGATGTGCTTTAATAGGCCAGGTTCTGTCTGTATTTACTGAGTACCCCTGTACATTAAAAAAAAAAAAAAAATCGTGCTACTTTTTTATGTGAATGTAGGAAATTTCTACCTGCCTTTTGAGCTGGGCCCATGGAACTACCATTTTTTATGTGTTCTCTGACAATCCTATGAACTAAAAGTTATTTTCTAGACTGAGAAATACTGCTGAGACCCAGCAGTATTTTAGGGCCATCTAAATCTAAATATTTTTAATTTTAGGACTATATAAATCTAAAGGCAGGGCTTTGGAAAAATACTCTCAAATACTGTGGTAAAGTCACAGTGTCTGACATAGATTTGATCTGGCCTCTGTATAAGAAATAAACATTCTTATGTAATGGCTTCAAACTGGTCTTCTCAAAATCACACTAGCTGCTTAACAGGATTGGTGTGAAGGACAGTCTCTTTTTCAGTATTCCTCAGGGATAGGTGTTATGTCAGAACTGGAACTATTTATATCCTTCACTAGTTTTAGCAAAGAGGTCAGGAATTGAAGGCAGTTTTCTAAGTGTGATCCAGTCTACACCCAAAGTTAAGATCGATGTATTTAATATGTTCTGTCTTTGTCTGTATTAGGAAAATAAGTAGGGGTTAGCGACATACTGAAAATTATTCTCAACCTTTAATTTTCTGAGCTAGACAAATTTAGCTGAGCACATTTTTTCACTCTACTGTTTTCTTAAACAGTAAATTGATTAGTTCTTTTATTGTTTTATGGAAACTGCCATATGAATAGAACTGGAAGGGTTGCAATGGGGGCGGGAAGTTTAACAATCCTATTATTTTTAGGAATTACTTATTCAAAAATAAAAGGAGCAGTTCCACATTAGACTTGGCAAATCATTGGAACAAATCTCATATATGCCAAAAGTCAAATGAAGGCAGAAATAAATGGACTGTGATGCCAAACCATGGGGCATCAGCACACATTAAATTAATCCTCCATCCTTTCAATTGAGACTAAGGAACTTTTGTCTCCATGCAGTAACCGAGGAAGTATTTGACTCGAAAATTTTGAGTCATAGTGAGAGAAGGTGTCATAGTGAAAGAAACTGGCTTTAAAAACAGAAGTAGACAGGTTTTGCATTTTTTCCATCCTTGCACTTGGATACATGTTTAGAGTTTTAAAAACAGTTCAATTTATCTGCTACAAAATAGATCACACTGCTGGGTTATTAGGGTGCTTGAATCAAAAATCAATCAATAATGAGTGTCAAAATTGAGCAGAATAATTGAACATTAATACTTTCCAGAATAATCTAGGTAAAGAACTTGGAAATAATGTTTTCAATAAACAAATATGTATTTTATTAACAGCTGAGTGAAAAAATCAGAAAGCCTATATAAAATATGTGCACATTTGTGTACCTTTTTAATAAGGTGAATGTGAATATGCTTATTTTAGAAGTTAGCACTCTGTGGGCATATTTTACTAAACCTCCCCCTAAACTGGCATTTGCATCTCCTGAACAAAGCCTTTTGCCTGCAGGTAATTTGCACTATTTCTTACATGTCATCTCCTAAAAGGCATACTGAGCTCTGCTGTGAATAAAGCAGATATAACTGGCAAGCTAAGGAGCCAGAAGGAAGCATAGCAAATAAAATAACTGAAAAGAGATGTTTTAATGTGTAACACCATCTCCCACTTCTTCTTTCTGCCATCTGGCTTGGAAGAGACCAACTTATGCCAACTTAGGCCTCTCTTCATATGGGAATAGGGCTGATTCAGCCAGTAATACAGCTGCACTAGTGCTGACCCTATAAATATTGAGAAGGGAAGTCTGTAGTTTTTATCCTTTCAAGTGATAACCAGTTCTTGAACTTCTCAAGACTGACCTCCCCTTTATTCAGCTGAAACTCTGCATGTTCTGCCAAGCATCTAGACTTCAGTAATGGATGAATTAGTACTGTCCATTGCTGCTAGTGAGTCCATGAACATGGGTTGTTTTTTGGCTAAGAAGTGAATTGTGCCAGCATTAAGGGGAAACCAAAAGATGCTCTCAGGCTTAAGTCTAAAAATTTAGCCATATTGCCTAGCTGTGTCCTGGATCAAAAGACCATTCAGACTGTCAAGTAGCATTTCTTTATGAAGTTGTAGTCAAGATAGAAGACAGTGCCATTTTTAGATGTTGTGTTTTATTGTAGAATGCTCTAAATTATGTCACACTGAACGTTGTTGCCTGAGAGCACCAAATAATAAATGCCATGATTGCCAAGCTGGTAATCGTTCTGTCTTTTACAATAGGCATGGCAAAAGTCCCCTTACTGAAATCAGTACTATGTACAGTCAAAGAAGGAGTAAGGTGGTGAGGTAACATCAAGTTTACATAACTGAAAAACAATTAAGATTATTTCCAAAAGTCAAGTGTGGACAAGTACAAACCCATACCCTCTAAGTAAGCACCTGCAAAATATTGGCTGTTTGCAGGGGTGAATCCAGCTGTGTTCTGTTCAATGATCCCCAGAGTATTGTGACCCAAGGAAGCAACAATATAGGCCTGTGGCTCTTCTCCTGCTTTCTCAGCTCTGTAAATTCATGTATGATCTGGTTTTCTAATAAGTGTGCACTGGTCAAAGATACCTGTGTCACATGTGGAGTAGGATATGTTCCATACCATCTGCACCTCCTGTAGATTCTGTCTCTTGTTCCAGGGAGCTTACTGGTAGAATTGAAAATTTTTTACTTCTTCATTGTGGCTGGTTAATTCTCAGCTGGATGAGTGAACTGAGCTCACTTGCTATGAGGCCATGAGATTCCTAGTTTTGCTGGAAAAAAGAGGCAGAAATGCAAAACAAGAAGGGAGCAGAGTTGGGGACCCCAGGACTGCACTTTTCTATGGCCTGTGATCTTTGGTCATCTGAAGCCATTTATGAAACTGTATCCTCAATCTGTGCATACCTGAATTAATTTATTATGCTTGCAGTTAATGACCTCGTATCTTAAAAAAATTATCAAAGATGTACGTGATACAAAGTACTGGATTTTAGTTATTTTTCACTGGGCTTTTTTCAGGGCATGCTGCGCAACAAAGGACATAGACACTGAATTAAAGCCATTTTCTTGAGGGTCGAGATTGTAAAAACAACACAAATAAAATGTTTATTAGATCTAACCTATCTGTACCCTTAGGCTACATAGTTTAAAGTCTTCCATAAAATGTCTGTTTAATGGGCTCCATCATAATGTCTCCATCTGACACACCTTTCGTGCACAGTTAGAAGTTAAGAAGGGAATGGAAAAGACTTGTGTAGGTGACGTATAGTTTAATATCTGTTTTTAAATGAAATCTTAACTTTATATTTCCAGACTTAAATAGTCCTTTTTCTTTGCAGGGTGGTGGTGGTTGGGAAATTTGTGTTCTCAGAGGGTTTTTTCCTCTTACGCATTTGACAGATATTTACAGCCTTTTTGCTTGCTTGGCTGGCAGCTTTTTGCATGGGAATTCCATATAACTTGATATTAATCTGTTATATATAGTAGTCTATAAGCATTTTTTTAAGAAGAAGGTGAATAGACTTTGCATCATCCATAGCAGTTTCATAGCTCTTAGTGGGAGTTTTACACTGTTTTTCGATTTTATGTTGTGCCAGGTAACACTTTTTTGTTTTAATGATCAGATTCATTAGTGCCTCAAATCTATCCATTGTGGAAAAAATTATTGCCAGAAATCCTTGGAAAGCTGGTTCATTTTCACTTTGTTGTGTTTATATATTTTATAGAATTTACCTGGTTGTATGTCTGACCTCCATGAAACACAATAATCTTTTTTCTTCAGCTGCCTCCTGGAATTGTCTGCATTCTGTCTTCTCAGACAGTTTAAAGAGTGACTTGCTGGCTGAGATGCCTCCTTGAGACAGGATTGATTGAGCCCCTCTGTACCCTTCTATCAGTTTTTTATATCATTGTCGTGCATGTTGTCCTAGCAGAAAATCATGCTGTAATGACACGTGTTAGTAAGCTGACCTGTCTGTGGGTCACTGTTGGTAGAGGGTGTAATGTTCAGAAAGGTCTTACCCCTCTCCCCACAAGTATTCTTGTAGATGAACAAGTTTCTCAGGGCTGAGCTATGGGAACTGTTATAATAAGCATGGTAGAAATCATCTTATGTTTTCCTTTAGAATTTAACAAAACAGCTGTTCCTGTTACTTTTTCTGGTTATTTTCTCCAAGGTGATTTCTTATCTGGAGGTGAACCTTAAAATTGAAAAAAAATCCCAACCTAGTTTAAATCTTGGTTTTGCTAGAAAATGGCTACAGTACTGATTTCTAAGAAGTCTGTGTTTACTTAGCTATGAGATCCTTGCTGTAATGCAAGGACTGATAAATGTAATGGCATTAAAGAAATCCAGTTACCTTTCCTGGCTAAAGTCCAGAACACAAACAAGTTAGGTTTGGACACCTAACATCAAAAATCCCTTGCTCAGCATTTTCCTAGCCATGAAGTATTTAAATTCAGATAAATAAGGCCTTCTTTGCCCTTAAGGCCATATTAATACTGCATCCAGTTTTCCAAGCAGGCATTCTCCCAATTGCCTTTTTTTTTTTTTTTTTTTTTGTCTGCCAGCTTAACATATAGTAAAGCCAATCTATAACAAAAATATACTTCAGATGCCCCAGGAAATGGAGTTGAATATTGCCTACATTTTGAGGAAACTGAATGTTAAAGAAACCACTTTTGCTTTTGCTCGGTCCTTCCCTTCTCCTTGTACGTGTGCATGTCCCTTCAGGCAAACTATTTTCCGTGTCTGTTTGGAGAGTGTGACATACACTCTGATCCCATTGCCATGAGATCCTGGGACAGGAGCCTGAAAATTGGACTGTTTGTTAGGTTTGATCCCTGCTGCCCTCAGTGCAGTGTTGGAGACTGTGGAACACCAAAGAACTCCGTGGGCAGAGCTGTGCTGCTCTTCACACGGGGAAGAGCTCCTGGCAGGGCCAGAGGGGCAGGGAAGAGGGTGCTGAGCCTGGGATAGCGTGGGGAAGGCCTGGGTGAAGGAGCGTGGTTATCTGGGGTGAGAAGGTAGAGGACTGATGAGGAAGAGAAGGGTCACTGTATCCCTTGGGCTTGTTACATTTATTGCTCTCTGCCTATAGGTGTCTCCCAGGCTTAGCAGAGAGATAAATTCAGTATGTTACTAGCAGGTTAGGAGGAGAACATCTCAACCCAGTAAAGATGCAAATGTCATTAAAAACAGCAAAAAATGAGGAGGGATTGTTGACTTAATTGCTGACAAGATGCAACTTCAGGCTCAGCTGGACTCATTCCCAGGGTTCATCAATCTATGCATGAAGAAAGCAGAGCAAGTGAGCGCTGAAAGTTCCTTTGGGGTTTTTTTGTTTTGCTTTTTGTTTTAAATTTTGAAACTCACATTTACTGTGTATATTTTAACATGTTCATGTGAAACACATCAAAGTAAACACATGCAGTGTGTTTCTGTCACTATCATTAATCACTTCAGTGTTTTAAAAAGCAACAAAAAAATACACTAATGTTAAACTGTGGTCAAGAATTGAAATATACACAGCTCTAGAAACTGGAAAGTTGCCTCTGCCAGGGCAAATGTAGCTTGACAACTGTGCGTTTATGTATCAGCATATGAAGCAAGTCTGGTTAGCAAATACAGACTTTTTCCGTTTAAAACCCTCAACTTACATTGAAACTTTTTGAAGCAGTTTTTCAAGCCACCTGAAGACTCAGTTAAGTATTGAAGGGAAAAAAATTACTCTAAATTCTCTGAACAACTCTGAGAATTATTAATCCTTCCCCCCCCATACCCTTTTATCACTAAACACAGTTGTTTTTGTGTCCTGCATGTGTCTTTATCTGGGCAGCTTCTGTTGGTGACACAACTGAATAACAAGGAGTGGATATGAAGGTTGAGAGTTATTTGGGGCTTTTTTTTCCTTTTTTTTTTTTTTTTTTCCTTCATGAGGTGTTAGTGAACAGCCAAGTGTGAGAAGTCCACTTGTCCTTTAAAGATATGTTGGGGCTTTCAGCCAGGGTGGAGGACAGCTACTTTCGGTTGTTCCTACTTCCCTGTTTGCCAAAGAATAGCGCCAGTTCCCTGTTCCCTCTTCCCAAACCTGCTGGATGTTACTGAAAGGGGAAGGACAATGTGGCACTTCTGTCCTTTGAATAATCATGCAGTCTGCCTCTGCTGCTCCTCTCTGCTTTCCTCAGCAGCACCATAACACAAACATCAGCCTGATCTCTGTCAGTCCATTCCCTGGGGTCTGGATACTCATTATAAATGTGAAATGTTGTAGTAATTTTCCTTGCTCTGCTGAATGACTGTATGAAAGGAATTGGGGCAGAACTGGCAATGTGCAGGCTAAGAAAGATGATGCTGTCATGGTGCTCTTTACTGAGATGTGGGAAGTTGTTTTCATAAATATAAGTTAAGACTTTCCCTACAAAGAGAACTTTGCTAGAATATAATTAACTGGGGATACTTATAGATGTGGGTTTTTGTACTTGAGTCAGCGTCCTTGTGGTAGCTGTTTCCTTCTTTTTTCAGTTTCACAGAAAAAAATTATACTTCTGTGGCTCTGCTTTTTGTCTTCTGTTTGTTCGAAGATACAGAAAAGAGAATAACTATAAGGGGCTTCAGCCAGAGGTGCTGCATTCTCTCAGCTTCTTTTTCTTGTGGGAGGAATTAAATACAGTCTTTATTTTTCACGTTCATACATAACAGATAAATAAGTGTGCATGTTTTTCGCAGAAGTAACAACTAGAATAGGCTAATTCCTGCATAATCTGACTTTGTGAAAGCTTTAAAGGATAGTTTCTTCCCATATGTATTTTACCTTTTGCACTTTTTTAATGTCCACGTTATGCTTGGCCTAACTAACCAAAGCATTCTCATTGTCTTCGTGACTAATCAGGGCAGCGTATCAGTTCATCTTACTTAACCATAGTACTGAATTTAGGAGCTCTCTTGCCTGAAGGCTCTCTAGGGGGAAGTGGTTTTCAAAATCTAAATCATCCCCAGGTGCGTATCTTTCCTGTGACAGATAGAGAGTGCCAGGAAGTCTGGAATCATAATTTAAGTGCCTTCATCAGGTAGGATGAATTTGGGCTGAGGCATATAATTTTTAGGCAGATGTGTGTGTGTGTTTTCAAAAAGTGTCAATCCAATTAATTCTGAATGTCTTGGAGAAGCAGATGTGAAATACTTCACAATTTACAAGTTTGTAACTTTTTCCTCTCCCCCTACAGAGGCTGCAATTGACCCCCCTAGGACACCTGACAGCGAACCCTTGTTTACAAAACTGCGCAACCCAAGCACAGGCAAGTTCTGGAACTGTGACATGAGCCTGTAAAAATTCTGGCTGATTTTCTCCGCCACCAAAAGATTCATATTTCACAAAGCTGAAATAATGATGATAGGTACAAGTCTTAAGTGCCAAAGATACTGCTGGTTATGCCAGATGGTTAATGCTGTGCAAACATTTAGGATTTCTTTTATAATTTTAATTGGTTGAACTGTTTATTCATCAGGAATATTGGCAGCACAAAAAAGGGGTGTAATTTAAGTTCTGTTTTTAAGTACATTTGTTTTGGGGAGCTTATGGTGTTGGGTGTTGAGTCCAAGTTTTTTTTAAATCCAAATTTAGGCTTCTTAGCATACATCTTATGCTATAAAATAAATAGAATTAGAAGCATTGATTCAGTTGTACTTACCAAGCGTTTTGGGTTGGGTCTTTTAATTTTTATATCTAATTTTCTTTTCCTGGCCTAGGTCATGGTGTGTCTTTTCTCCTTAACACAGGATGAGGCACTTTGAATTCAAATACATAGGAAAGTCCAGCAAATGCAGGCAATACAACGATACCACTATCCCACGGCTACTGTCTTCTAGTCAGATTGTTCTTTTTGTCAAGGGTTTGCAATTAGTCTGTGATTAGTTAATAATTGCATTATGTGATACTCCAACAGAAACTTGCAGTAAGCCTTTATTAGGGTTAACATTCTGTTTGCAAAACATTTTTCATGCTGTTATTTTTTTCTTTGCCTAAGCTCATTTCTTTTCCGTAGATAAAAGTTTTATGGTTTTGGTCTGAAATTGACTGCTTCTGTTTATATGTATTTACATATATGTGTGTAACTGAGTCTTCAGATGCATTTTAGTGTCACAATATAGGAACTATACTTGTTCTTGAAAGAGGAAAATTTTCAAAAATAATAACACAGAATGTAAAATCACTTACTCATCATGTTACCTGTTTCTTGATTGCTCAGATTTACAGTGGGAATATAAAGCCACATACATTTTCCACCTGTGTTATTATTTCCTGCTGTAGCATACTGGCTTTATAGTTTGTTATGTTTTTAAAATCATAGATGTTAATTTGTTTTTCTCTGTGTAAAAAGACATCTGTTTACCTTGTAGAATCAGAGATCTTGGGAAAGTTTTCTATGGAAAACCTAAAGTGCAATGATTGCCTGGGTGTGTTCCTTTAGAATTTACAGGACCTTATTTATAGGCCTGCATAGACTTTCAGTTATGTAGCCTGTTATAAATGCAAAGTCTGAAAATGGAAGAACTGAGAACACACTATTAATGTATTTTCCTTACCTTTGGGTCTAACAGATGAATTGTTGATGCCAGATACTGTGTAAGTAGGCACCGAAGGACTCAGCACACTATAGAATACATGCTAATCACTTTATTAAATGAAAGCATGCTTCATCCTTTATACAGACAGATGAAAAGACAAAAATTTATCCCTTACAAAGGCTATGAAGTAGGATCAGCCTGCAGTTCAGAAGTACCACAAGAAGCATCAGTGAAGTTTGTGAGCAAAGCTGCCCAGGTTCTCTCCCCATCCCCTGGTGTTCCTGTCTAACAGTACTGTAGGGAACCTGTGGTGACTGTCCTTTTAGCATAATGACATAAATTAAGGACCTGTACTTGGGTAATAAGAAGGGTCCTTTTCCCGAGGTTTCATGGCTCACCACTGGATTTGGCTAGCACACTCACTGGTAGGAGTTTTAAGTTGTTCAGTCAGCACTTCTGTGAGTAGTATGATATGGTGCTGATCAAACTGCTGCGTAGACCCTCGTTGAGGGTGCACATGGTAATGGTTTAAACCTCTGCTCCCCCTTACTACTCGTTGCTCCTCTCCTCCCCTACCCAAAAGAAAAATTATCATAGTACTGAAATTATATCCTTAAGTGAGGTTAAACATCTGGTCAGCCTTTTGGATAAAGGGGGAAAAAATGCATTATCAGTCATTTTTGGGAATTCATGTGTCTGCCCATTTTTGCTGACCTCCCTCCACACCTGGGGGTGTCTGCAGACTGAGAAGAGCAGTGCTGATGTCAGCTGTCAGGGCTTACACTGAGGCTTCTCTAAGCCAGCCCATGATCTGCAAGTCACTGCAGCTTTGCAATTTATGTGCTTTGATCAGGACAGCCCTGCTGTAGTTGCACTTCTTTCTTGAAGATGGATTGATAACCAAGATAGAAGCAGTCCAGCCAACAGACTCGAGTGACCACATTTCAGTGGCCCCTTCTGTAGTTGTGGCAACTTCCCATTTCAGATATGGAAAATGCCAGTCCTGTTTGCAATGTGTTTGTTACCCTTTCACTGTAACCCAAAACTAATGTGAAATGGTAGAACTGTGTTATGGGATGACCTAAAATAAAGCTTTCCTTTTCCTTTCCCAACTATTAAGATTCTGATGGGCACTTCAAACGGATTTCTTCTACCTTCTTTATTTACTTGATATATCTACCCATACAGAGTCATCACAATCCATTTTGGTGCACAAAAAAGAAAAGAGTATTTCAAATTGTCCATGAATGGTTTGAGACTTTTGTTCCCCTAACCCACAGTCTGATATCCTCAAGACAAACATCATGGAAAGAGGGGGAATTCTCTAGTTTTCCACCTTCCCCCTTCACTGCAGGAAAGAGCTGATTTCTTGAGTGATTTTGATTTGGGTTTGGATCAAAGGCTTTGTGTTGTAAGATGAACTATTCACACATCTTATTTATTGATTCAAATTCAGTTTCGTTTATAGAGCTGGTAAATGAACATCTGTATATAATAGTGTTTTTTGTCTGTACTCTCTTTGTAGTGAGTTTATGTAGACTGTGTGTATGTTTGTGTGTCTGTATGTATATAAGGCACATTCTTCAAACATATTGGGTATTCTTTTGATTTTTCTGAAAGCTTACAAACACAAACCAGATTTCTTTTCAACAGGGGAAGCAACCCTTTACTTATTCAATAGTGGTGCACAGCAGCTGTTTGAAGTAAAAGCTTTTCAGGAGGAACGTCGTTCCTGGTTTATAGGTCAGACTGTTCAACAAGGTGAGTTGGGTAATGTGTCTTTCCCCCATCTTTAACCAATGTTTGTACACAGACCTTCCCTCTCTCTTCTAGTAAATTCACAGGTGGTTTTCCTTTTCCTAGTTGTTTTGGGATGTGCTGCATCATATCCCCACCTTCTGATAGACTCATTTGCCATATGGATTTAACCAGGGCTGGGGGCTTTGTCATTTCTCTTTAAAAGGTTGCCTTTGGCAGCCTCAATTAGACAGATGTTCATTTGTCATTTTTTGAAGGGGAAAGGAGGGGTAAGTAATTCAATTGTGTTTAAACTGAAGTGCCATAAAATAGTTAGCTTTCCTTGTCAATCACACCAGCAGCTCCTCTGTGTAAGGTAATATGTATGATGCTATGGGAAGGAAAAAAAAAGGGCTAGAGGGCCTTAGCTAGCCAAGCAAAGTGATTTGTTAGAGCTCCAAGCACTGGAATATCTGGTCTTGTGTTCTTTAAATGACCTCTGTAGTCCCCAGCCTAAGTGCTGGGTTCTCAGGAGAGGCCTGCTGTCTGAAGCTGCCATTTAGGTGTTCTCTCTGAAGGGAGCTGGTCTGTACTACCTACCCTGGACATTCTCTGATCCTGCTCACCTTTCTGAAAATGAGGAGGAAACTTGTGTAACTTGCTTGTGATGGTTTTCACAATCTCTGTTCAGTAAGGATGTTATTGTAGCAGTGTTTCCCTGCCACCATGTCCACAGACCAGCATGTCCATAAGTATTAATTCAGGAGATTAAGGTATATTTATTTTATTCCTTTTCATTAGAGAAAAGTCCACTTATAGTAATAAATAAAAGCAACCCTTCCAGACATATGCCTTCTTTAACAGTAATATCCCAAAGTGTGTGCTAACTTTTAAACATCCTCTGCAGGCACATAAAGCAATGCAAGCAGTATGTCTCTGAGCTTTTCCTTGCTCTGTCTTGGGGGTGAGCCAACAGCCTGGGTCTGCTCCCTGCTCCCAATTAGGTCCACGTTGTATTCTCTCTCTCCCTTTCTAACCTTTATTTTGGCCCTTGGGAAACAGTTGCCTTAAGAAATCACGCCCTCGGTTTTCTTTAAAAAATAAAGTGGAAAAATTGTTCCTGAATGTTAGGGCTGCTATATCTCTGAAATGGTCAGAAGAACAACACAAAAAAGTCTTGTGTGTTTGCAGTTAAAACAAATTATCTTGTTGTCTGCAGAGAGGGGCAGAGGTCTTTATACACCTCTAGTGAGTCTGAATCTTTAGAACAAACAAAAATAAACCTGGAGGCTCGGTGGAAAGCATTTAAATGGAAGCTTTGAGAAAGTGGCTAAGTGGGTTTTTTTCCTTCCGATTTCAATTTCAAGGCTTTTGTGCTTGTAAGTAGTCCTGATGCTTGCCTTGCCTCTCAGGGAGCATCATGATCGTAATACACATGGTAGGTTGGATATCAGCTTTGTCCAAACCACATTCTTCCCACATGATCTTTTTGTTAGTTTTAGGGCCATCATAATAGGATTTCCTTTTCCTTAATTATCTTAATCATGTGATTTAAAACAAAAAAATTACATTTATTTGCTTTTGGTTTGCTAATTACTGTCAAATTGTCATCAATTATTTGGTCTCATTAGTGAATTTCCTTGATGTTACATTGTTTCCAATTATGTGCAGTTATACAAAAAGCCTGACTAAGCCATTGTCCTGCAATGAACTCCAGATGGGCAGAGGTGTCTGTTTCAATGGGAGACCAAGTTTTTCCTTTTTGTGTAACCTTGAATGCAACACACTGAGAGCCATGTTTTCTGCTCTAAGTTTGTTTTGTTCCATTAGGAGACTGCGTCAGATTCTCCCTTCACAGATGAAGGCAGCCCTCACTTAACTAGCCCCTGAAATTCTTCCTTGTCCTGCCTATGGCTTCTGCCAGTGCAGTGTTGCCTTGCCCAGGGTTAGAGGTGGAGTAATACTGAATATCCCTGGTATCCCAAACCAATTTCTGTTGCTCCCAAATCTGCCAACAGAGGGCAGCTTCAATTTTGCTGGTTTTAATACAGTCCAGAAAAAAAGGCAAAACTCAAGAGTACATGAAGCAGAAGTCCTGAAGTGGAGCTTGTGCTTTGGTTTGACAGGATAGAGAATTATCTTCTGCATTTTCAGTATAAAATTACAAATACAATTTTTCTGTTTGTTTTATTAAAATATTGGGTTATTGACTAAAAAAGAAAAATGTTCACGCTCCTAAATATGTCCTAAAGCCCCAAAAAGCCAGTATAGTGTGTGAGCTTACTTTTGCATGTCTGTCACCTTAGATGGGCGCCTGCTGTTCGTTACACCAATGGACCCTTTATTTCTGATACTTTACTACCTCATAAAGGCAGACAAAGAGGTAAGCCTGCTTTATTTTTTTCTCTGGAATTCTCAGGAGAAAACATAATGTCTAACTTCAGTTCTGCAGAAGTTATGTTAATTTTACAAAGAGTGGCTTCCATAATAATGGAAATTTATTTGCATTTAAAGCAGAATTCTTAAATCTTAATACCTAGAAGTATTTTTGTTTGCATCAAGGATTTTGGTCGGTAAATTATGTTACAAGAGTCAGCTTTCAATCTCAACAAGCACTAATCACCTTCTTTTTAAAGAGAAGAGAATCTCTATTGTCTTTTTGTGAGAGCCTGTCCCAGAACTATTGAATTTAAAATGCTGACATGTCATCAGATCAATACAAACTAATGCCCTTTCTGAGGCATCAGTAAAATGATTATTTTGGGAAAGAAGGGAAAAAGAAAGAAAAATCTGGATGCTAGGAAGGAGAAACATTTCTGTGGCAGTTTGAACTTGAAAGGAAACAACAACATTTGTAGAGATGCCATATTGTAGAACGGCAATGGGATGATCAAGTATCTGTAAGTTGGGTAATTAAAAAATGGCTTCATTGATTTATTGTGAGTGTAACAAAGCCTCACTTAAATTTCTGAAATATATCAAAAGCCATAGGCAATTTTTCTGTTTTTTTTTTGACAAGCAGCCTGTGAAAAAGGGGGCACAAAATAAAATGTAAATGTTGGGGGGTTTTGTTGTTTTTTTTTTTTGGGTGTTTTTTTTTTTTTTTTTTTGTGGTTTGG
>WEIU01024400.1:1163-26443 GCA_013389925.1 Aegithalos caudatus
AAAAAAAAAAAAAAAAAAAAAAAAAAAAAACAAAAAAAAAACCACCCAATTTATCCTTTTTAGGATGAAGATAGAGAAGGAAAAATCTCAAGAGTTCCATCTGTGATAGACCCAAATATTTCTATTTCACTAGCTTTTGCTCTACTTTGCTGAAAAATTCCAACTCACTTTTACAGGAGATATCATAAGTTACTTCACAAGTATGTATAAAACACTGCAGATTAAAAAAAAATTGTTTCCACCCTCTCATTTTATGCTGGTAATTCTAATAGTCTTCTGAAGATGAATTTGACAATAGTCAGTTGTTCTTAAAACCAGATATGATCAAAACACAGAGTGCATGTTCCTACACACGCCACTTAAGTCCTATTTCTCATGTCCTTACTGAATGTTAATACAGAAGTTTTTGCAGAAGTTATAGTTAAATTAAAATCAATTAAATGATCAACTCAAAGAATGTACCAGTATTGGTATAAATCCCCTTTAGATAAATCAAATTCCAAACTTAAATGCATATATATGGTCCATGTTCAATCAAAAAAGGCTCTTAATTTAGCAATTTTAGAAGAATGAAATATGTTTAAGTAGTATAATTAGTAAAAATAAATTTTAAGAAAATCAACCAATATGTTTATTTTTATAATTCTTTACTTGTTCAGAAATTTCAAAGTAATTTATAGCTATTAAGAAAGGGCGTGAGAAATATATTTTTTATTTTTCACTCTTCAATGGTTTTTGTATAGATCTCATTCATGTATTTAAGGAACTGGAGTTATCCCATGAGATGCATTGTCACAAAAGCAAACATTCAAATTGAGTAGTGTGGAGGGAAAATGAGAGTAATATTCTCACGTCCTATGTTCAGTCACTTACTACTTCTAACAAATAAATTTAAAGCTAACCTCATTGAATTTGGTAGGATTATAATTACAAAACCAATGGACAAAACAAAGCAACCTGAATAACGGCTTAGAGGATGAAACAGAGTCCTCATGAACAATTTTTCTTTATTAATTCTCTACAGAAAAATCAGCTGCACTATTTTTCCTCAAACAAGTCCTAGTTTTAAATCACCATATTGACTCCTGTATAGGACAGTCTTGAAAGGAAGGGAAAGAAAAAACCTCAAACACATTTTAGTTACTTTGCTGCTGCCTCCTTTGGGGAAGCTTAATTGGTACCAACCATCAGTCTGGATGATGCAGGCAGCCAGCAGATCACAACCAAAGAGCTGCCTGGCAGTCTTTGTTGAATACACCTCCATTCCCTATTTTGGGATTCTTGACGTGAACTGTCCTAAGAGACTCCAGTCTGTGGGGACAAAAGATACTAGGTACAGGTCTTAGTAATATGAGTTATTTTGGGAGAGCTGGCTGAGTTCTCAGGTTACCCAAACCCTAAATTCAGAAATATGAAACATAAAAACAAACAAACAAAACCCCATACTATTTTTTAATTAATTAGTAAAATATGTTCGATTTTGCTGCCAATTCCTCACCAACACTTGCACAAAATAAGGTTCAATTACTTAATATTACAGTAACAGAGAAAGAATGAGAGGGAAAATAAAACTGTATGTAAAAGTATGCTCAACTACCTCCCATTAGATATTGCATTTCAATATTCACTAACAGGATTGAGAAATTCTCACCATTGTGCCTGCTCTGCAGTTGGTCTTTGAGCAGATCAGCTCTTAAGAGAATGGTAACATATAGGAAAAATATAGAAAACATGTTATCTCATATGTTCTGTACAGGTTTTTCGGGAATGTTCTTGCACATAATTATGCAGTCTATAAGTCCATATATGCTCATGCAGAATATGTCATCTTAAAAAATATGATGTATTTTTGATATGACCTCTCAAAGGAGGTCCTCTACAGGAGCTTACAATATGCTGTTCGGAATTCTCCTGGAATGTTTTCTTGTGCAAAACCTAAAAGATTAAACTCTGATTAAATGCAATTTTTTTCTTTGTTCTCAAACAGCAGTGATAGAGAAAAGAGATGTTCTCTAATTTATGATAAAAGGATAAGTACCAGTGGGATACATGTGTACAGCTACAATAATGAATCTCAGTGGGTATCTGTGTGTGTAAAAGCATGCAAATATATATACATGCACACAATGCACAGAAATGTTTATGCATATAGATGTATTCAGATACCATTTCTCATAAGTATTGGTTTATGCAATCGTACCTCAGTGTATCCATCCAAGCAATACCTGTCTCCAAAATTACTTTTTTTTTTTCAAATTACTTGTGTTTTTAATACTTGAGAAAACATAGTTGGGGCAGACAACAGGCCAATACTTTTAGACAATTGCCTTATGCCTGTGTTTACCATAAAAAGGAATATACTCCCATAATACACTTCCATAAAAAGGAATACACTCTGCACACATGCCTTCAAGGAATCATCACAATGTTCTTGTCATGATGGGCTCCTGAGTCTGACAAACCTTGATACTTCATTCTATATATTTTTGTCATAAGAAATAATCCCAGGAGTTTAAGTGAACACGAAGATTTTTCCTTTTTATTTGTAATTAGAAGAAAACTAGAAAAATACTTTTCTTCTTGCAAGCTGGTATCTTTCCTTCAGATCTGCTCAATACAGAAGCTGTGTAATTTTTTTCATAGATTGCTGTAATCTTCACAGTCATCTTTTTGGCTGTCTATAGAGTTTGAAGTCTTTCACCTTGAAGGATAGATACATGACTTTCCCTTGCCCAATCTTTCTTTTCTACAGGTTTCCAGATCAGCCACGTACCTCCTCAGTTCTGTATTCCACAACATGCTGAGAAGACTGTCCTTTCTGTGTGAGCTCTCAAGAATAAGCAAATTCTCTTTCCCTTCTTGGGGTTCCATGTATCCCAGACTACAGCAGCCTGATTTTACCAGGCCAACAGGCCCCTTTTCTGCTGGTACCCAAAGAAGCACAACACAAATGACATACAACACAGAGTAATGAGGTACCATTCACCTCAGAGAGCAATGTATCAAAATTAGGCAACTTCTGTACAAATACTTATTTCAAAATTAATAAGTGAAGGGCAATTCCCACAGCATTTATACACTAAACAGAATGTTTTAACATATTGCACAAGGGACATTTGACACAAAGTAAATGATTTACCACTGACAGGTACTTAGGTGTTCATATGCCAGGGAGTCTTTTGAAAGATCTGGTCTTTAACAAAACTTGATTAAAGCACTGTGAAAACTTAATCTCACTGCCCTTGTTCAGTCATTGTTTTTATTAACATGGGGATGGCTTTCCTTTTTTTTTTTATTATTATTTTCTCATTTATTCTGGATTTATTTTTAAACAAAAGAGTTAATAAAAGGGACAGGTCGGCATTCAATATTTCAGTCTCATTTTAAGATATTCTAGTAGATCCCAACTGGTCTCTCTCAGAACTGAAACCAGTGGCACAAGCTCCTTATGTCTTAACAGACTGATGACCAGCAACACCAGCCAGATCCTCTGTGGTGGAGAAAGGACTGAATACTACACATGGGAGCAGTCAAAAACTGTGATCTGGAGCAAAGTTGCTGCATGATCACAGCCCTGAGCAGAGGTGTCTCCCTTCTCTGAAAATGATTAGCCAAGATGCTTTTTAACTAATTAGTTCTTGATGTTTTCAAACATCAAGGGTATCTTTTGAAACACCAAAGATATCTTTCGTGTCTTCTTAACTGCTATCACTGTGTGTTCCATCACAACATTTCCATCTTGGACACATAACGTGACTGAATAGATGACTGAGAAATGAAACATGCTCTCCAGAATCCCTGTTGCCACTATAACTTACCCTCTTTTACCATTTACACTCTTATGTTTCACCTAGAACAAAACTTACCTACAACAGAGAGGTAGCAGTGGTAGAGTTTTCACAATGATATAAATATTTAACTTTTTGCTGTTGTGTCAATCAAAATTTTCAAAATTGTATCTTCGGTTTTCCTTATAACAATTATGCCATACAATATAATGAAGAGGGAAGAGGATCTTTTAATATCAATGTGGGTATAATTTAGATATGAATAAGTGAAGAGATATTTTACCAGCATGACAGTTAAACTATTAAGAACTGGTAAAATAATCCTCCTTTCTTTCTATTTTCCTTTGTACTGGAGATATTCAAGATAAGAAAAAATTATGTATTTAAATGCTTTATGAAGTACTTTGAAAGTAGAATAAAAAATAACTTTAAATGGTCTATTAAATTTATACTTCTACGGTTTTCTTTTAAATTAAGATCATTAGAACTTTGTTAAGTCCATCATTTTTCCTTGTAACATTAGGGTTATTAAGTATATCATTTTTCACTTGTATATGTGGCAAAAAGCCAAATCATAAGCCAAGCCAAATGGAACACGCAGGGAGAGAGAGAAGGGGGTGACATACTAAGAGAGGTATTTCTTAATAACAGAAACCTAGCAAAAGAGGCATCAAATTTGTCAGCAGAACTGCAGATATGACTCTATCAATAATCCATGGCACTTTTGTATTTCCCAGCTGAGGCTATTATACAGCTTTGGATGACAGCCTGCTTCAACTTCATCATGCAATCCACTGGGACAGAAACTCATAACTGGCTTTCAACATAGATCCTTCATATAAAGGGTAATAACTGCAGCTAGTCAGTGTGGTAAGATTATCAGAGACTGCAGCAATGAACTGCAAAATGTGGGAAAGACAGTCTGACAGGAACCTGACAAAATAACCTCATCAGGATAACCCCTTTAAACATCAAGGAGGGAAGTAAGGTACTGGAAAGATGCCCCACAGAACCTTCTGCAACACTGTTCAGCTGATGCTTTTTAATTAAACTTATCTAGACCTGTCTTCAGACATTAGAGAGGATGAGTAATTACTCAGAAACTTAAGCTACTTCAAGAAAAGGGATAAAGATACTACAGAGGGTTTTATCTGTACTGATGAACATTATTGGCATTCTTGCAAGTCCATTGATTTTCAGCAGAAGGATTCAATAGAACTGTCATAGTGACATAACAGTATTATCTAATAAGTCTTTTATCTAATAAGGCTTTTATCTAATAATGTATCTATGCAATGTACATAAATGAAACTTAATTTGGCCTATTAAATTGTCAAAAGCAGAAGTTTCAAAATTTTCAACATGACATTTTTTAGGATCCACTATCGCATTTGCAGAGGTTCAATATAAACCTCTCTCTGCTCAGAGCCAGACAACTTAATCTCCAGCTGTAGACCTCAAAACTACACAAAATGTTATTCTGCATTTGAATGTGATGTAGGCTGGTTTTCACATTGAAGAGGAGATTCAAGGTACTGGAAAGATTCAAGCTCCTGCAAACTTCCCCACAATATCAAAGCCCTTTAAGAGTGCACTTTTGATGGTACATTTAGATGTATATATACTCACTTGGTGGCCAGTCACCAGTGGTGTTCCCCAGGGCTCAGTACTGAGGCCAGTTCTGTTTAGTATCTTCATCAATGGTCTGCATAAAGGAATTGAGTGCATGCTCAATCAGTTTGCAGAGGATACCAAGTTGGGCTGAGGGACTGTTGATCTGCTGGAGAGCAGGAAAGTTCTAGAGGGATCTGGTCAGGCTGGCTTGATGGTCCAAGGCCAGTTTTATGAAGTTGAACATGACAAGGTGCCAGGTGCTGCCCTTGGGTCCCAAAACCCTGAATGCAATGCTCTTCATGCAGCACCATTCAATCCCTACCACTGTACTTTCTAAGGGAACAACAGAGAACTTACCTAATGCTGTTGTGTCATCAGCTAGCATGTATAGAGCCTCAATCTAGCCCCTTTAATTTTCCTTTTTAGCTTTTATTTAATGGTCTTCTAAGGAAAAATGCTAGTTTTTAAAACAGAAGAAAGAAATATTACTTTTACTGAGAATATGTTCTTTTTCATTCAGAAAAATCAAGCATGCTATTTGGGGTAATTTTGACACAGATCAGAGAATTCCTTTTTTAAATTGGAACAAGTGTGTTTTACTGGCTCAGTTGGTTAGAGCAAGGTGATAATAACACCAAGGTTGTGAATTTGATCCCCATATAGGCCAGACACTTAAGAGTGGGACTTGATGATCCTTATGGGTCCCTTCCAACTCAGAATATTTCTACAGTGAAACTGAACTCAATAATTTTGGATATATGGTTTATGATTGCATGCCAGAAGTGTCCATTTCTTTCCTTTGACTATAAAAAGACTTAGTACTCATGACTGAAATCTTGAGGTTCAGTTGAATTCTGCTGAGATATTTTTATATTTTGATAGAAAGCAAGTATTGCAATTTTTTCCAACAAGGTATTTGTGGTTTCCAGTGTTTGGCTCATCCTTCTACAAAGAAAGAAAATGTCAAAACATCCTGCAGCATAAAATGCCTTTGTTTTAATTGACACTAGTTATTAGTAATGGAGGAGGCCTCAGAAATCTGCTTCTAGTCTGAAGTATAAGGTACAATCACCTACATTTAAAGACCTTAATGATACTTCCACTAGAAAATCACTGGAACTGCAGGACAGCTATTGGGAGTGCCCAGGTACTGTGGTAAATTGCCAGGCATGTCTACTGAAGCCTACTGCAATATATTAACCCTTCCTCATGATTCTAACAGCAAACAACAAGCACAAGGTAGGCATAATTCATGTTAAACTTTCAGCTACAGAAAATTATGTAAGATAACTTTTCAGCCCATTAAAGTAATGAAGAAATAATCACATTTGTCTAATACACCCTCCTGTGCCTCTTTCTTTTCAGCTATGACCTTCTCTTAACTGTACTCCTCATGCCTTACTCAGAACAAACACTACATTCTCATTTGAGGAAGCTGTTTTGTGTCTGAGTCAATCCCACGTATACTAACAACTCAGAGTTATTTTGATACATTTCTGTGTCAGATCACAAAAATATATTTTACATTTTTGTAGAGGTGTTACAAAAATAAAATTATTTCCGATTCAAATGTAGCAAAAAATCTTAGCATATTCAAATGCAGTATCATGAGTGTTCTTCCAAAAAAAAAAAAATAAAAAGGAGTAAATCACCTCTGTGCAATACGTAAGAAGACATAATTACTTTCAGAAAGAGTGAGAGAAAAAGTTATATAGTCATGGATTATTACAGAGGTTTCTGTTACATATTGCATAACTGTCAGCCTTCATTCTCCACTGAGGCATTAATTCTATTCCATGGAAACCTTAAAATTCAGTTGTGTTCTGAGCCAGAGTGAAAAACAAGCTTATTAAAATTCTTCATGAGAGGAAAACCCTGGAATCCTTTCACCAAGGTAGGTCAATGGTTTTGCTGAATCCAAAATCTCAAAAACTCCAGGGTTTCTGCTCCCAGCAGCAACCTTCTCCCTGAGTATTATGAGCTTATGGATACTTGAATGCATGGTGTCAAATATTATGATTTAGTACAGGAAGAACTCAGCACTTTTTCAAGTATCTAAGGTGAAAGTAAATAAAATTTACCCTGTTTCCAGATGAATTTTAGTAGAATATATTTGCTCCCTTTTTTTGAATGATGAACCAAAGAAATTATATTAAAATTGCCCAGATTTTTCCATCAGCTCTTTCTCAAAAGAACCTCTGTACCATGACTTCTGTCACGTATGAGGCATGTTGCACAGTCTTTTAAATGAAGTTTTACATAGTCTAAAAAATTACTGCTACCTATATGAGACAGGAGGCTTTAAAATAAGCACAAATTCATAAGGTAATTATTCATAAAATCATAGAAATATGGGTTGCAACACACATCATTTAGTACAATTTCCCAAAATAGGACTGTTATCAATACTAAAAAGATCAGATTTCATTTGAATCTTTTCTGAGAGTTAGAGATGTGAACTTTCTAAATCATAAAATCTTAATAAGGAAACCAACATGGACTTCCAACTTTTCACGTATCAGCAGCATTCTCAAACCACTTTTTCTGGCATTATCCTCTCAGGGACAAAACACAAGCACCACCATTGCTAGCAAATATTAATTCCTTTCTAAAAATGCACACATTACAGAATATAGCATTAAAAATATATGAAAGATCATTTAAGGTATGTTTATATGCAGCATAAATTCTTACTTATTAAAATAATAAAAGATAAGCTAAAGACTTGCTTGTGCTGTATTTATGTTTATTGCAAGGGTATTCTGTATTTCAGAAGGTGCAGTGGTTGCCACAGAAACTAATTTCTAGTCTATTGCAGAGTAAATAATTCCATAAATCTCCCTCCATATCCAGTTCACAGGTATGATTTCCTTTTATTATTTGGATGTGAGAGGAGACAAAGATAAAATTTTTCCTCCCTAGGTATCTTTTCTCCATTTGTAGCTTTTCAGTTTGTTTAGCAATGTCTTTTAGAAAAACAGAAGTAATCAAGAAGAGAGGAACCCAGATCTTGTAGAAGTCCTTGTCTGAGCTAATGAATTCTTCATGAACTTATGGAAAATCATTTAGTTTTCAGAACTCCATAGGTTCCATATGTAGAACAGAAATAAAGGACTTAGTGAAGTAATTCTCAGTAGGTTGAGAAGTCAAGATAATTATTTTTGTAAAATGATTTAAAATACTGTAACTAAAGGTGTTGTATAAGCTCAAAGTACTACTGCTATTCTGATCATTGCTACCATTTATTACTGTGTTGAGATCAGTGAAGTTCATTTTTATAGAAAAGTTGTTACATGAATTTCACACTTCCTGGGACCTGCATATCATGTATCACACACCAATATTTTAATGTTTTAGCTTTCATACAGCATGCAGTCTTGTACTCAGTAAAAAGTCCTGTGAATGTTTCTTTGATACCCAAAGGTGTTTACTCTAAGAATGTAATTGGTGGAATTGCATCTTTATTGTTTCACATCTTTGTATGCTGTTGCATTAGTATCTGTGGAACACCATACATATTATCCATGTATCTAACAGAAAAACAACCTTTCTTTTGTGCTCAGTTTTTCTTTCAGAACTGAGATTTTCACATTATCCTCTACAGTCTATCCTCTGCAACATCCTAGCAGAGATGGAAAATAGACATCCCAATTCTATCAATAGGACTAAAGCACAGTGGAGCTAACAGATTCAGTTAAAACTGAAGGAAAACTGAGCCTGGGCTAGAAGAGGAATCACAGCTTCAGAGCTTACTTCCTCTGCTTAACTGGTTTTCTTGGCAGGGCCTGATCACCATAGTAATAGGGAGGAAAGGTGTCAAACAGTGTCAGCTCTGAGTGTTGAACACAGCCATGTCCAGCAATGTTATTTGTGGAGTTCACCACTGAGCCCATTCAAAACTTCTGGCAGTAGACGCACATTTGAACCGTACACTGAGGAAATTACTGTAAGGAAGAGAGGAGGAGAAGTTGAGGAGTTTCTGACTCTTGAAAGGGCAAAGAGGAAAGGGGAAGATAGGGAAGTATTGGAGAATTGGTGTCGCTGCATCTGCCAGGATACAGAAGAGGAAACACTGAGGGGTGCTGCTGGCAATGGATCCTTCACCAGCCCTAGCAGCATCTGTCGGTCTGCATCAGGTCTCCTGGCTTTTCCTAGTGTTCTGACATAACAAAAACAGGCAGCAAGGCCAAGGCCATTTCACTGTCCCCAGGGTTCTGCTGCCTTGGAGAGCTATCTACCTTGGCCATGATGAGAGCCAGGCCAAGATTAAAAACAGCAAAGCTGCAGCCAGGGCAATTTTATGCAGCTACATCAACATTAGAATTATTGAATATCCTGAGCTGGAAGGGACCATAACGGTCATAGAAGTCCAACTCCTGGCCGTGCACAGGACAGCCCCAAGAATCACACACCATGTGCAGTTACATGTAGCTATCACAGATGTGATAAAAAGAAGGACTACCAAATATCTATGAATATCAGGAAGTGCTCCACAAGGAATCAGACAGAGATATCGGTTTAAACACAGTCAAAAGTAGCTAGTGGATATAAAACTGCATAACCGTATTTTTTCAAAAGACTGCCCTATCTCAGCTCAAATGAGCATAGCAATGCCTCTAAATGCATCTTATAAGTGATATAAAAAAGTATTCCCAAGTTTGGATTGAAGGGAGACTTCATTTTGATTGCTGCCAGAGCTAGATCTATCTCTGCCTTTTGTTTGTTCCCATGTATTCTCTACTCAAGCAAAAAATGCTTTTAATTTCAAAGGAAAGTATAAGTGCTCAGATTTTAGGCTATCATACATGCACTTGAGTCCGACAAGTGGTTTAACTTTTTTCTCTTTTGGCAACTATGTTTTAAACAAAAGCAAATCTAAAATGTAATTTTTGAGATCTCTCCAGCAGCTGCACTAAATCACACTGCTCAGTTCAAGTGCTTCCATTCTGTATCATCCTTATACGGAATTCATAGACTTATTAGGAATAATCAGGGAAAAGAAGATTACCATCATGTTTTTTGACTCGTTATATATTTATCCATACACTAATTCCATAGATAGCAGATTTCCTTTTCTGATGCCAACAAAGTACTCCTCATGTACTTAATCTGAAAACTTTAGCATTCTGGGAATGTCTTGTTTGTTTAGCCCCGAGGTTCTGCGTGTTTGGGGTAAATAGCAAAGGAATCCAATTGCAGCATTTGGTTTCAAGGAAATACAAGAAAGAAAATGTTCACACAAGGAGATTTTATATCTAAGTCATTTCTATTCTTACAAGTCTTCAGACCAACATCGACATTTCAGAGCATGCCAAACATATACACCCTTGAGCAAAAGAACTATCACACAACTGCAAAGCTGCTACAGCTGATATCCATCAATAATCTGCAGATTCTTAAAGTACCTCCTGTTTCTGTCTGTCTGCTATCATACTCCATCCTCTATACTTTTCAAAAACTAGGCTGTTTAATTTTAATGCTGTTGTAATGAATGTACATTTGGGAAGAAAGCATTGGACTGAATCATACAGCTTATAAAACTTTATATAACATGATACAGTATAATTTAAACTAAATCACGCTAAAGAATGTGAGCAATTGAAAGGTATTTCAGAACTCCCTAGCCCTTTTCTTAAATTAGGCTTCACACTTAAAGGCATCCAAAATCATGAGATTCAAGAAAATGTTTCTTTCATGTCCATTTTAAGACTGCAGAGGGCTGTAAAAATACTATTTAATTTGGCAGATTTTCTCAGACATCATTTCAGTTACTCAAAAATTCATGCAAAAACGTCAAAATGAGTGAATTTCTTGATATTTACACAGTATAAGCTGTAAAAGGGAAATCAGAATTGCAATCATAGGAAGCAAAAAATTTTATACCTGACTTTGTAAACTAGAGAAATTTAATTTGGGCCTGCTCTCTGGCATCTGATATCCTGCAAAATTCAGAACACAACTCATTTTCACAAAACAATTTTACTGACATGGGGGAAGAGATGAATTACCTTTTTGCTATATGTTCTACTATTTCAAATGCACTGTTATGTTCATTTAACACAACTAAAATGTCCAACATTGTTTAATATTGTATCTGCACTGATTTTGTGTTTTTGTTTGGGGGCGTTTTGTTTGTTTGGTTGGTTTTTAATTCAACGCTTTTTGTTGCAGAACAATGTTACTTCATTGTAAAATTCTTCACTCATCTTTCATACAGTATTTCAGCAACAGCTGAAAAACTGTGCACAAGGAGTTAAATGATAAGAATCTACTTCCTACTGACAACAGAAAACGCAACAGAACTTGATATCTAGTCTTTATTATAGGCAGCAGTTCTGTGGGAAAACAAACAAAGGGTAAGAAGGCCATGGTTGAAGGAAAGGAAGCATTTACTGAGATAGGTAACATTTAGAGCATTTAGAGAGGTTTGTTTCCCCTGGAAATGACATGCTTTGTATATGGGTTTTATAGACTTCCCCGAAACGTCCATAAAACAATATGGTTTAAATTATGGGTCATTATTGTTTAATTTTGCACATAGATAACCAAAAGGTCTAAAGCATGTTTACACTGTTTTGGTTTTTTTTTTTTTTCAAGAAATTCTGATCAATGACATTGATTTTGAGGACACAATATGTCAGTGCTAAACTCCAATCTCCTTCTTAATGCACAGTTACAATTCATATTAAGTAAATAAAACCAGAACACAGTACCTCGCATAGCTTCATTGCCTCAATTAATCATACAGTTCAATGTCTCTAATTAACATTAGTGTATTATCTGGTTTTAGGACAGGATAATCATTTTCAGCTGACTCAGAAATTGCAGACAGGAGCACATTAATGCTGATCCGACTTTAAAACTCCTACTTCTCTCCAAGAGAGAAGCCATGCCAATCAGCCACAGGTTCAAAAGCTCAACTTCAACTACAATTACAAGATTATATATACATACACATTAAAAATAAAATGGAATAAAAATTCATAAACAGTCTTTTCATAAAAGACAATATCCATTATATCCATGTTAATATGCAGAGGATATACTAGACCGGGGTTTTCTTTGTAGTTAAAAAGTTCTGTAAAGCAGGAGAGATCTAATACAGTTTTTATCCAACAGCAGATGAAGTATCAGTCACTTTTTTTTAACCCAAAAATGTCCCAACTATTCAAGACTGCAACATATTTCTGGAAAATCTACTACTGAAACTATACCTGGTTCATGAAGAAATCATTAATTGTTTCAATCCAGCTGTGTTTTCACTATTCTTTGTGGCCTCCCCTTAGTCGTGTCTCCTTAGTCCACTTCAGACACGTACAGCCAGAACTCTACTCCATTTACCAAGTCCCATCAGTCTTAAAACTCTGGTCACCTTTTTGCATAGATAGCAGCTTCCTTGGACATATAGGGCATAGTTTTGTCTGCTTAAAGTATTTCAGTTCCTACATTTAAATGTGCCATCAGAAAAAGCACATGGATTTAACTACATAACATACGTTGGGGGATAATCATAGTAAGTTTATCAGCATAATTATGATTCCTATGTTATTGTATTTTGTTTTAATCTACTTTTATTTTAACCTGTGATTCTTTAGTTTGCTCATCTCAAAAAGAGTTTCTCACTCCTGCCTAGACTCAGACTCCAATATGCCGTTCCATGTACCTGCTCACCAGAAACACAAGATCCTATAAAATATTTCTGTCTCTATGAAGCAAGAGGACAAAACAGGGAGAGAATTTTGTAAAGTTGCTATATAAAGCCATGGTACTTAAATTCTAAGAACAATTAGTGTTACTATAAAGAGAAATAAATGCTAAGGAGTTACTCAGTACTGATGGTGCAATTTTGTTTGCACTCATAACCATTTTCCTGTCTTTTTGCAGTCCTGGTCAGAGAGCAGGATATCTTGACTTATTAAAAATTTTCTATTATCTTTTTAATAAGAGATTTTGTGTTCAATCACAATATTAAATATATGAGTAAATACTCTGGTCAACATTCATTGCATTGAGAATCAATCTGCTTTCAAAACAGCAGCTGGGTTTTTGTTGTTTTTTTTCCAAAACCTTCAGCAAAAGGAAGATGTAGAAGTAAGCCTTATGGGAAATATTATTATTTTTGTTTGCACTCTGCCTGCAGTGCATTCCTGAGACACATCCAAGACATGGGAAAAGATACAGCATCTCAGAGAAAGAAGGAATACTCAAAACTACAAAGACTTCTCTAGGGATGTCCTTCCTCTGGTCTACTGGTTTATAGATTTATGTACAGAACTGTCACTCTCCTTACTTAACTGATAGATTTTCCTTTTATGCCTGAACACTGAACAGAGATAAAGAGTCAGGGTAATACATATCTTTATTCCCTCAAATATTCTGTTCTTTTTTAACAAACACGTTTGAGAAGGAGAGTTCACCAACCCCCCAGATACAATTGTGCTAAAGCAGACTCATCTGGGAATCCATCTATTTATCCTACACCAACTTTGTCACATTTATTTAAAGTGACAAAATTATACCCAGTATAGAATCACTGTGATTTGCATCATTTTTTTTTATATATTTTGCTACTGATGCATGCTTCCAAAAGCTGGCTCAAGGGAGCGTACTGAATTCTAAATTTTTATTATTCCTCCATAGATGTGATAGTAGCATTTCCCCATTCTACGTGGTTTCCTATTCACAAACAGTTTGTTGTATACTCTTTCCACTTTCCTTCCCACTTCCCCACACCTACTAGAGCTTCAGTGATTCTAATTATTGATTTAGCTACCCAAAGTACAAAGCCCTAGTGCCCAGACAGAAACATAATAACTACTTCTTTCTGGAATGGCTACATAGATGACATATGAGATAACAGCCCAGGTTTGCCTGGAATGCTGCTTTATCTGCCTATTTATCTACTTCCAGAACTCCAGCTGTGATGCTTCTATATAGATATTGGCAAAATTTTTCAAACAAATGACTGTCTGAAACATCACGTATTTTTCATGACCTCTTTTCTGTTTGGTCTGCGTTTTGCTTTCATATGTGCGTCACTCACTACTCCAAAACACAGCATCATGTCTAGTTAGCTAATGGTTTAAAACAGTTTCCACCCCAGACAGACTTGGTTCTTGAGAAAATTTTCATGAATTTATATTCTCACTTCCCTGAGTACTATGGCTTGGTAACTTTTACCTCCATTCCATCAACTTTTATTAGTTTCTATCATACAGGCATATCACATCTCATCATAGTAGCTACAATATTCATAGGAGACAGTACTGACATGAACTGCAAATGCATCAAGATTTATAAGTGCTCGTAGAATTTTTCCTGGATTCTTATTAGATTGGCAATTGTTAGGTGAATGACTAAGACTAGGTTTTCTGTTTTTTCCTGCTGAAGCTCTTACATTCTCACTCAATTGTCTAACCTTAGAATCTGGATGACTGCTCTGAATAAGGGTCAATATTCCATCTTTGTAACTTCCTTGCAGCAGACAATTGAATTATACTGTGGATTTCATTAGTATGAGCCAAAGGATTCCTGAATAGCATGAGTGCATTCATTAAAGTTTGTGCTGGTTTTGACTGAGATAGGGTAATTTTCTTCAGAGTAGCTGCTATAGGGCTGTGTAGTAATGCACCCCATACACCGATTGGGTGTTTCTATATAAGGAAAAAGTTTCAGTTTACTCTTTGACTTATTAGGAAATTCATCTGGAAGGTTCTATGCATGTCCCTCTGTAATTGGCTGAGTGCCAAGAGAGAAACACCTGTTGGACCTTTCCGCTGTCCGTCAAACCCTGTGGGGTTTCTTATTGGAAGTTTTCAAATAGAACCATCCTTGAACATTGGGTAGAAAAAGGGACAGAACAAGAGAACCAATGGCATTCTCTAGGTGTTGTAGCAGGTGTAAGATCTCCTTACACTGTGCACGGTTTATATATTTTGTTTCGATATTATTTCCTTTCATTTATTAAACCCTTTTGAGTTACAAGACACCCTAGACCATGCTGCGTCTCGCTATTTATTATAGCCACAAATCTGAACAGGCTGGACCCTGCGGATCGTATGGTATTCACCACCATAGGGCTGTGCTTTGGGTTTGGGCTGAAACCACGTGTTTGTTAAAAAAGAACAGAATATTTGAGGGAATAAAGATATGTATTATTTGTTTTGAACACATCAATGCTTCAGTTACTGCTGGGCAATGTTTACAAGAATCAAGGAGAGCATCTTCTGCTCCTCTCAGTGCTCCACCAGTGAGGGGGCTGGTGGTGCTCATGAAGGTGGAAGGGACGTACCTGGGTCAGCTGACCCCAACTGACTGAAGGGATATGCCATACCATAGGACATCATACTGGCTGTGTAAAGCTGGAGAAGAAGGAAGGAAGGAAGGGACATACAGGATGGTAACACCTGCCTTCCCAAACCACTGCTTGACCTGATGAAGCCCTGATTTTCTGGGAATGACTGAACAGCTGCCCACTCATTGGAAATGGTGAATGATTTCCTTGTTTTGTTTTGCTTTGTGTGCATGGTTTCTGTTTTATCTACTAATTTGCACTTACCTCAACCTATGAGTTTTCTTGCTTTTACTCTTCTGGTTCCCTCTCCCTTCCCAAAAACATGGAGTCTGTTAGCAACTGTGGGGTTTTTAGCTGCCAGCTAGCTGGAGCTAAAGCACAACAAATTCCTAATAATTTTTGGTTTTCTTTCTAAAGCACCTGGGCAAACTGAGCTATTTAATTAAAGCTATAGCACAATATGTTTTGAATTGAAAATAGAACCCAACTTGAAGGGAACTGTAGAAGTAATATTCTGACCCTTGTCTTACTGTGACCACTCTCTACTTTCTTTCTGGGAAACAAAGTAATAAGTTGTCATCTTCTTGGTACATCTGATGTATTATGTCAGGATAACCACATTCATAATGCATCTTTGCTAAAGAGTAGTGCAGAAGTTTTCAGTAGTGTGGAAATACCTTGAGATTATTAGAAACTTCTGAAGACATTTACTGGTTACAATAGCCTATTTAATACCAACAAGCATTGTCATTGACTGTCTTTCACCTTGGGAATCTTTGATAGCATTTAGACCAAAAAGTGTAAGACACACTGGTGAGTACAGCAAAGGGGTACACATTGTACATATAGAAACAAGGCCCAGAGACAGCTGAAACTGTGGCTGGGATATGCAGCAGCCTCTACCATGCCAGGTCCACAGCTATGGTTTGTCAGCTTTTGCTGCTTCCCAATGATCTGAGGTTTCAATGCTTCTAATGGCAGTTTTGGCTTCAGGTTGTACCTTGACATTCTCAGCTCTCTATATGTAGTGCTGATCTCCAAAAAATTGCAAGGCACTTGTTTCCCTTACCTACTCCATTTTGCAAAACACTTCCTAGGACTTTATACTGATAACTTTTGTACTTTTACCAATATCACAAGAGACTCTCAACCTTTCTGTGCTTCAAATACTGCTTCAAAAGAGATTGCCTGGCTTTTTAATGCTTACCACACTTTTATTCACTGTAGGGAATAAGTCACAGTCATACTGGAAAGATAACTTCTAATCCACTGAACTACACGTAATTTCCATTTTCCTCAAAACGTCTACTTATCTATTTCATGCAACTTCAAAGATGACTTAATGTCTCAAGTTTTAATTTCTGCCAGTTTGTAGCAACTGCAGGGTTCTTTTAAAATCAGAATTGTTAAAATATTTGTCTATATAAACAACAAATTATAGACATTTAAAACTTATGTATGCTGTTAGTCAAACACCTCAGTGACAGGTAAGATCCACTCCCCAAATGATCTTACTTCATGTACTGACTTTCACTGGTTTTATTGGTAGATATACTTCACATTTTGTGATCTAAAAAATGCCCATGTACCTGGAATAAAACAATAATTTATATTGCAAAACATAACTGGAGTTCACCTGGTCTAACAACCTATTTAGACAAAGCATGTCTAACGTCATATCCAGAGGTTGCTCACAGTTTTTCTCTAGTCAGTCTTTGAAAATATCCAAAAACAGAGAACTCACAACCTCTCTGGGAAATAACAGAGTTCATCACCCAAATTAGAAATTCAGTCTAAGAAATAAGTGACAAGGATGACTCTGGATGTATTTTCATAAAGGAATAAATAAAACACTGTCATAGGGTAACAAAGGGCAGATTTGGGGTGAGGAAGACAGGTTCACAAATCACTGGAAATGGACTAATTTCATAGATATTACAAGGTATTAAATACAGAACAACATATTCACTGCCATGGCAGATAATTGCATGCACATGGGTGAAATAAGTACTAGGAAAAGCATATATTGGCAAAATAATGTATCATTTTAGGTTAAGACCAATATGTTACAGTCAACCTGTTTTCTTCCACATCTTGTATTGGGGCTGAATATGTCAACAAGACAGCACAACTTTTCACTCTCAGGCTGTCATCTGGAAATATTCATTAAGCCAGAAAATATCAAAGCAATAGCCCCAGCTTTAGAGTCAAAATTATATTCCTTTATCTACAAAAATGAGTGGAGAATAAAACCACCCAGCATTATACTTGCCAATATAATCTGAAGTGTAGGAATAAAAAGATGATCAAGCTTCTTTCCACCTTACAGTTTTACATTTTTTTGCATCAGAACCATGGTCTGATGAACTCTGATGCAGTGACTCTTATTACATTTTAGTGCCAATAAAAAATATCAGTTGATTCAGTAGCTGACAGCATACAATTACATTTCTACCTATAAGTAACTTCTCTAAAAACTTCCTTGTAAGCAGAGGTAAATGATTTCACCACTACAAGGAAAAAAAAATCTAATTTTCCCTTCTAATTTCCTGACAGCATTAGAGGAAAGTATTTATAATGCAGCAATATGGTTCTGCAGAATTAGAAGGTAAAAAGAGCTGTTGCTGCTGAACTTTTAGATCATACATCCAGTAAAAAACCTCTTTAAAAATAGCAAGCAGCATTAATGAGATAACAGATAAAGATAGAATGAGTTGCAAATTGTTTTTGTAAATCTCTAAACATAACGTGAATGAGTATGCAGTTTCATTCATCAGATAAACTTATGTAATACCTTGTTTTCTAAATGGTCTATAAAACAAATGCCTGACCACAGTATCCAAAGAAGCAAATCCAGAAAACAGTTGTTTACTAGAACAAAAAATACCAATTTTTACAGTATTGTTTATTTAGTTGGCCATAAGTCATCTACAGAGGAAACTCATCTGTATTACATATTTTTAACATTTTATTTTTTTTATAAATAGATATCTCTCCCCACTCTGGGGCGCTAACTGGCATGTTTATGTGTATCATGTGATTCCATGAAGGCAAACCAAGAAACAAGTTGCATTTTTTAACTATGAATATCTTACAAAATAATTAGCAGGGAGTTATTACTTATAAAGCTTGGCTATAAATCTTAATTATGACTTCTGTTGCATAAACTTCAAAGACAACTTTCATAAGATACTAAGCTGAGCATGTTGATGTTTTCAATTCCTTCTACCCTATCCAATCTCTAAAATTTGTTCACCTCAGCCTTCTGGAAGAACCACTTACCATTTTCAGTTTAAAACATCTACAAAGGATGTGTAGAAAGAAAAGGTGTAGAAAGAAATCTTTTATGGAAGAAAAGTATTAATATCTGTAGATGAAGGAGAATACTTCAAAATTATATTACTGGTTAAGAAGTAATATAGCTGTTCTATATTCAAAGGACAGTGTTGTTATCTGCATTACTTACTGGCTGAGCTATACACCTTGCTACATGTTTATTTTATTAAAAAGTTAAAAGCATTGAAGAAAAGATGTCAATGGAAATTCACTTTTTAAGAACCTGAAATCGTAGTGACAAAGAAAAATGAGACCTATTTGAAATAATTTGAATTAGGGAAGAAAAACATGATTGATTTGTTACACGAGAAAATAGCATGCATAAACCTTGGCAATGAAGTGTTTATGTACTTACGATGTACACATGAGAAATATTTCTGTAACATAGATTAAAGTTTTATTGGAATTTAGAATATGTTGACGCTATTTGGATTTACTCTTAAAACAACGTAGAGGTGGAATCAGTTCTGGGGTGTTTTCTTTTATGGAAGAAAAGTATTTTAGAAAGGAAAAAGTGTATTATTTATAACACTAGCGTAGATTATGGCAGAAAATGCATTTGAATGAGCTATGGAACAATTGAAATAATATTGAGAAATGAACAGAAAATTTCTTTTTGGCCAGTAATGATATTAATAACAGTTGTGATACTACAAAAAAACACAAACTCTTCTGGGGAGCCATGTGGAATAAAAGGTACAGTACTTACTGTCTGAACCAAAGACTATTATATTTATTGCTGATTATATCCAGAAGTAAATGCAAAGAGCCTTAGAGTAAATGCAAGACATCTGTCAAGCATTCGATTTGTTCTGTCATTCATAAAGAGTGACAAGAAAATAAACCTTTTTCAGGCATGGTTATATGATTTCCTTCTCTTTCCTGTAGGGCTTCTAGATTATTTGGTAACTCCCACCCCTTCCCTGCACACATGCACTCATTTCTGAATATCTTAAGCAGAAGAAAATAACATCTCCCCTAAACGATCAGGCTGGGCAACGTATTATTCAATTTCTTGAGACCTCAGCTTCTCTGATAAGGCTCTGATTACTGAGCCTTATCAAAGTGTTGGTCAAGAGTTTACCTGGCACAATGGCACAAGAGGGCTTCCACTACAAAAACGTGTTTACAGAAGGTCAAAAAGCAGAAAGATTTCAGGTAGTCAGTCCCATTTCCCACCAGCATGTCAGGCTCAAAAGGATCCAAGGCAGGAGAACCCATAGCAGGGCCAGGCAGAGGGAGTTTCAGAGCTGCAAAACCCCACAAACCCCTGTGTTAGTTTAGCACGGATGGTAAAAACCAATTAGTGGTTAAAGATTGACGGCCGGATTGGCCAATTACATACAGGGATACACCTCTGAGTCACACAGGCTTAAAAATCAGGAGAAGTCTGAGAAAACCCCTTTTTCTTCCTTCCTTGGAACAGATAGTGGGGTCAGTGCTCCTGCACCGTGTGGTGCCCCGGGGCCTGGCAGCCCAAGCGGGCTCGCCCCGTTCCCTTGCTGGGGGAGAGGCAGTCCTGGCCCGGCCCTGCCAACGGGCCCCCATGGGCTGCTTGGCGGGGAGGGGCAGGCTGCGGCTTAACTTCTGTCTAACTTTAAAGCCTACCTCGAGCCGGCTGACCTGAAGGAGATGTCTGCCAAGCCCCTGAGAGCAGCTCTGGCTCGGCCGGCTGGCTCCACTGCGGGACCCTCCCGGGAACCATCTACTTTCCTAGCTGTTGAAATTCCTGGCTGCCTGAGCCGCTCTGATCTCTCAGTGCTAGCTTCCCCCACCCAGCGCAGCCTTGAAATCTGACACGGTGAGCGGCAGCCTGAGGGAAAGGGCACCTGTACAAGCTGTTAACTGTAACCTTATACAAATGAAGCTTCCAAAGCCCTAACTCTTCTCTGAGAGGAAAGGGACAGAGTGAATGTAGAGAAGACATGGCATGAGAGGAAAGACAGTGAAGAGAGTGAAAAGACGAATTGAGAGAAGAGATTTGAGGAGTTGTTATTCTAGGCTGGACTTCTCTTACGAGCTATAGTAATGAACTGTATATATAGATTATCCCTTTAAATCATGGGAAGAATATGCATTATGGGGAGATGATTATTCAGATTTGTTGATTTGAGCAAAGGTATCTGTGATGAACTGAGTGGATAATGAATTAGTGGCTGTGATATTGTGATCCCATGAGATGCTTGAACAGAGATAGATCCCTCTGCGCCGGTGAAGAAGTGAGAAGACATCTCTGTTCCCTGAGATGAAGAATCATTTCCCTTTGGAGTTGTTTTTCTTTAAAAATGACAATGCAGTATGCCTTAGTCCATGACCCATCTGCAGCTTGGGAAACTCTTAATGGGAGGAGCTTGACAGTGTGCAGAGAGTTTTTTCTGGGTGGTAGCAGATTTGTGACATGGGAGCCACCAGAGGATTTTTTCTTATGGCGATGTTACCATGGGAGTTCTAAGAGAGACTCTTCTCCCAAAGAATTGATGAAAGAGTATTATTAAGTGGTGAAACTGACTGAAAATCACAGGTTTTGTCTCTTTATGTTGTCAGTGGGAAAGTGAATATTTATGGGAGAGGAGGAAAAGTGTTTTGAAAGTTTCATTTTGATTCTTATTTCTTTTAGTGTGTTGTAATAAATCTTTGTAACCTTTAAGTTTGGGGCCTTGCTTTACTTTTTTCCTGATCCTATCTCAGACCAGAAAAGACACTCAGACCACTACACTAAATTTGGCAAACAGAATTCAGTGAACATAAGACCAATTCAACCCCTAAAAGGTGAAGCTCATCATTCCTCTCCACAGTGACTTGTCCATATAACTTTGACAGTAGCATCTTCCCACTCTCCAAAGGCAGGAGGAAGAGAACACCAAACATTGACAAATTCGTTGATGAATTTGAAGTTTAAACTGACATAATTCAGCTGGTTAGTCAAATTTTTATTACTAATTGTGGAAGATTCAAAGTGCTAACTTTATGCTAGCTAAGTGTCTCTGAAACACAGCTAAGCTAAAAAATCTACCCATTGACTCTGACAGAGTTTCCAGAACTCAAAAATGTTACTGAAATATTCCTTTGGAAAGAACTATTCTAATAGCCTGAAGTTTGAGAGAACTTTAAAGACGTTAACCATGAAGAAAGGAAGGACCTCTGAAAGTAGAAGGTGCTGATGGTGATGAGTTCTTTTGCAGTTAAATATGTTACCTACTCTGGAGGAGACAAAGTTCAAAATAATGAAGCCTATGATGACCCTAACAAAAGAGAAAGCTTTTAAGACACAAAAGTATTAATGTTATCGTTTGCAATTTTATTTGTAAATTATTCACAATACTATAAAAGTGATTTGCTTGGAAATTACACATAATGAAAACTTCCTGGTCCTATTTTTAGCACCTTTTCTCTCATCGACTTGTCAGGAATGTAGGTACAGAACTTTTTATAATGATAAAAGTGATTCTTTGCATAATATTCCTATGCTACAAAGAGAGACCTCAGATTTGACCCTCCTCTTCTCCCCCTTCTTCAATATTTTGTATTCTCTTTTATCTCTTTTCTATTTGTCTCTGTGATCAGCACTTTATCTCTCTGTCAGATCCTTCTGAGGCTGCAGAAACTTTTTTCCTGGGTAGCAGACTGAAAATGACTAAGACCTTCCTCAACTAAGCACACATTTAGATGCTGGAATATTGTGAACATTATGCTTGTCAGGTTTGCTTGGCAGATATTATCCTCATCAAACATATGCTCTCTCACAGAGTTAATCCTCTGCAACTTGCTAAAGAGTTTAGTCCATATATTTTGAAGTGATTTCTCTCTTATTTAAAGAAAGAGGGAAAACAAGATATTTCCTACTGCTCATCTCTTCCCCCCCAATATTTATGTCTTCTACTCCATCAGTTTTAGAAGAAAAGGATACCTAGGTTGTTGATTTAATCTATTTGATAGAAATGTGTGTATTGTGTGGATGTACTGGGTCTAGCTGTGACTGAGTTGGCTGTCAGAACATGTTTTGTGGTGCTGGTTTAGATTTAGAGCCAAAATGAGACAGATATAAAATCTGTTTAGCTTTTGCTAGACAGCGTCTGTACCAAGATCCTCTCTGTTTCAGTCTGCCCTACTGCAGGGCTCATGCAGGAGATTGTAAGGGAACATATGACACAAATTGACCAGAGATATTACGTGCTGAATAATGACAGGTTAAGCAATAAAAGGGAAAAAAGGGAGTTTAGGCAGATTAACCACCGTTTTTTCTAGGAACAGTGTTGGTCTACCTTGATTTCACTCTTTTTCCCTCTTCCCTGTCCCACTGAGGGTGGGGGAGTGACCTGTGGTGCTGAGCTGCCCACCTGTGTTAACCCACAACAGGGGGACCAGGGGAAAGAAGGCTTGCTGAGATCTGGAGATTCCCTCCATTTAAAGGTATACTAAAGGAATATATTTAAATATGTAATTAAAGGAAGCAAACAACAACTATTTCAGTAACACAGCCATGACTGAAATTTCTCATTTCAATCCAGCCTGCAAAGGGACTTGCTTTCTTGTTGAACTCTGTCAGAAATACATTAAGGAATATCATTGACCCTATGGTCACATGTCTTTTGTTCTTTCCTCTTTTATCTAGAGAAAATAAAAATGTGTAATGCTAATTAATAAATTCAGCTCTTTTAAATTTTGTTTTGTGTTTTGAAAATGAGACAGAGTGACTGCTACGTGGGAGTTTATGCTATATCCTGAAGTCATTTTCATAACCAACAATTTTAAGAGAGCAGACCTTACAATAGCAAATTTGATTAATATTTTATTAATTTAATGAGGTGAATTAACAGATGTCATGCAGTCTTCCTGACTGGGTTCTATGAACATGCCAATACAATTCCAGATTTCCTATATTACACGTGAAAAATTTCTATAAGCAGTCACCAATATGCATTTGACTTCAGTTCCTCTGGTGTGCTCTCCTTGCAGTATTCTCATGTCATGTGGCCAAGAAGGAAAATGGCATCCTGGCCTGTAGCAAAACATTCTGTGGCCAGCAGGACCAGGGGAGAGATCATCCCACTGTACTTGATAGTGGTGAGGTCATACCTCAAATCTTGTACTCAGTTTTGAGCCACTCACTGAAAGAAAGTATTTGAGATGCTGGAGAGTTTCCAGAGAAGGGCAACAGAGCTGGTGAAGGGTCTGGAGCACAGATTATATGAGGAACACCTGAGGGAGCTGGGGCTGCTCAGCTGGGAGAAAAGGAGGCTCAGGAGGCACCTGCTTGTCTTCTACAGCTGCCTGAAAGGAGGGTGTAGTCAGGTGAAGGTACAAAGTGACAGGATGAAAGAAAATGGTCTCAGGTTACACCAGAGGAGGTTTAGACTGGATATCAGGAATAATTTCATTACCTAAAGAGTGGTCAGGCTGTCAGGGAAGTGGTGAATTCATCATCCCTGGAAGTGCTCCAAAGGTGTGTGAACATGGCACTTGGGGACATGGTTTTGTGGTGAGCTCAGCAGTGCTGGCTTAATGGTTTGGCTTGATGATCTTAGAGGTCTTTTCCAAATTTATTAACTCAATGATTCTGTGATTTACACATTTTGACAAAACTCCTCTCTCCTTCATGCTATGGAAAATGAAACAAAAAAAATTTATTAACTCAATGATTCTGTGATTTACACATTTTGACAAAACTCCTCTCTCCTTCATGCTATGGAAAATGAAACAAAAAAAATGCTCTCCTAGGAATCATATTCAGTAGATTCTTTAGAGATGAAAGTCTCTATTGTTGTATTTTTTTTTAAAACAGATATTACTCAATTTAAAGAGTGTATATCTATTAACAATTCTGGAAAAAGGTGAAAACAGTAGACAAGTTGGATTGTATCTCTTTTCCACAATGCTCAATTTCTACCAGCAGTTAAATACCTAGTTATTATATTGTTTTCAAGATCTTAAAGCACATATCAAATGTTCACTAGTAAAACAATTCCCCCCAATATTCCAGTCTCATTGCATTAATATATGCATATTAATTTGGATATACAGATAATATGTTATTTTTGGGTATTAAACATGCATTAATATGCATGTTACTAGTTCTACTGAAAGCTAAGCTACAAAACAATACAAATGCAATTGTCTTCCTAAAAAAATAACATAAACAGAAAAAAGCTGAGAATCATTGACACTGTCATCAGCACTTCCAAGGTAAATAATAATTCGTAAAAGATTTACAAGGTCTTTGGTGTATTAAAAAAAAAAAAAAAAAAAAA
>WEIU01024401.1:18603-55616 GCA_013389925.1 Aegithalos caudatus
CAGCCCCGCGCAGCCCCGCGCAGCCCCGCGCAGCCCCGCGCAGCCCCGCGCAGCCGTCGCTGTGCGCCGTTCCTCGGTCCGCGAGGAGCGTGGGGTGGTTTAAACACGGCGCTCACCGTTTTAAAGTTCGTATTTAATGATACGGACTCAAAGGAGGAGCGTTTTCCAAGAAGGAAGCAATTATGCTGGATAGATAAAGGGTTTTTTTTGGTTTTTTCTTTGAGGTGGGCTGTGTGAGGAAAAGGATCAGTTGAGGAAGCGGCATGTGATATCCGAGTGCTGCACGTTTTGCTGAACCAACATGACAGGTTTTACTCCCGAAACTGAAAGGCACGAAGTAGTTCTGTGTGGAAGGCGTTTTGAACAAGAAAACGAAGGTGTGTGTTCAGTGGTCCTGATTCCTTTCTGCCCTCGAGTGTTCAGTGTCTGTAAAGTATGGAACAGTAAGGAACTGTTTGCTTTACAGTTCTCATAGCATTTTCAGTGGGAAACATTTGAGGGGGAAGGAGATGTTGAATTGAGTAGCTTTTGTGGCATTTTACAAGTCTTCCCATGGTTATGTATTCATGGTTTTACCTGAGTAAATCCTAAAGTATGGTTAAATAGAGTAGGACCACAGAATGTGGTAAGAGGGGTTTGCTTGCTGTGTAGAAATGGCTAGGCCAGGGACAATTCTGATGAGACATGCAAAAAAAAGTTTTAGTTGAATCATCCCCCACAGTGGCTTCCCAATGTGACACCAGTAGTCCCTCTCACCAGCAGTCAGCAGCTGCCAGGGATTTCCTCTCTGGAACACATCCCAGGAGCTTTCATGCCTGTAAAAGGGCAGTGTGATGTGACAAGCAAAGAATAATTCATCAGTCTTTCCGCAGAGTACAGACTGCACATGTTGGGGTTTATCCATTTACTTTTGTGTAGCCCTGTAATTCACCACCTCTTTCCTTAGGACATAGTGGAATTTTGTAGTTGACTTCAGCAAGGTTAACCACTGTCCCAGTATGCAGAACTTGACACTGAAGATATGTAATTTTATGATCAACTGATGCTGAAAATTAGTATGTTTTATAATGCTAGGCAACACAACTGGTTTTATTACAATTTTCATTGTGCTGAGACCGCAGAAAATTCAAACTACAACGTGTTGGGTTTTCAGCTGCAGGGTTTATCTAATTCCGTACTTAAAAAAACCCCAGGATTTCTTAAATGAATCTAAGTGGTGAAAAGCTGCAGGTTTTTTCTGCTTTCCTCTATTTTCAAACCTTGTCTGAAATTCATCTTTGTCCTTTTTTTTTACCTTCTTGTTTCTTTCACTCAGCAATAAATTTTGCTTTGGCTTTACAACTGTGTCCCAAATGTCTCCTCTCCTTGTCTGGGGAAAAAGGCAGTGAGGTTCTCTTCTTACCAATCTGTCTTTGAGGGATCATGGAATACATACAACATAGATTATTTCATGTGGGATAAATCCCACCTAGGATAAATTGGAGAAACTGTAAAATGCTCAGTTTTCTCTAGTTTACTTACATGTCCTAACTGAAATGCACACGTACACCTTTGCAAGACCCAGAAAGGTAGGACCATTACCTGCTCCAAGAAAACATTTTGAGGGCAGTGACTTCTAAAGAGTTCTGCTTTCAAAAACACTGCTAGGAAGAGACTATAGAATGTCTTTGATTATAACTAGTTTCAGTGGGTTGAAAAGAACCATGCAAAATTAGGGAGACTTTTTGTTCTTTTGACTGAATACTTATTAATTCTGGAACAGAAAGAGAAAGCTCCAAACAGCTGATGACTTGATTTTTGCCAATCCCTTAATTAGGTACAAGATTACAAGAGAAAAAAGAGATTTTGTTAAAAAACCCTCCTAATCAAATCCTGCCACTCTTACTGTTGAATGCAAGATCCTGCATGTATGGCTACACATGGAATAGTTCAAAAGGGAGAGGAATCTTCATGAGAGGAATGTCCATCCCCAAGAGATTATATAGAAGACTTTTGGGCCCTTAGGCTTAGATGACATATGCATAGAAGATAATACCCAGTATCAGTGTGCCGATTTTTTTCAAGTCATCAGCACCTGAAAAGTGTGGTCCAGTGTTACCTGTGAGAATCTATCATTAAAATCAATGTAATGAGGATGCTCCTGATGTATTCATGAAGGAAAAAAAATAATTAAACCCCAGATTTTTGAAAAAAACAGTCAACTAGAAGCAATGTATTGAGTTACTGGTGAGGTTTGCAGTACAAATTGGGAAGGAACCTGTACAAGTGTATAGGTGGATTTCAGAAGATGTTTAATTTCAGCATTGGGGAAAGACTGAAAAAATTGTTTATAAAAATATCCTTTTGAACAGTTTACCACTGCTTTTTTTCTGCACTTCTAACACAGCTGTGAAAATTGAGTTGTAGACTACAGAAATTAGGAAGTTATTAATAAGTGCTTTCTCTGCACTCCCAAGCATTGACAGTGTCTGATGTCCTGAAAGGAAATGGAAAATTTTCTTTGACCAAGTGACCCTCCAGTGCTTACCACTTCATGAATTTTCTTTCTCAGATCTTGCACCAATTTCAAAATCTCAGCACATCTCCTTGAAAATCTTCTCTTGTATGTTATATTATTTAATTTGGTACAAAGGTGCGTGTAAGGAATATATTTTTAATTGCCTCTGTATGGATGCTAGAAAGCTACCTGAGCAACAGGAGTGTGCTGGGATACTCAAATACATAAGGAAGTATGATATGGTACTGTAAAGCAGTGGAAGTCACATCATCTGATGGAAATGGGCTGTCACAATTTGTCCAGTAATGAAGGGCAAAGAAAGCAAAAGTGTGGGTAGCGCTTTACCCCTGCTAGAGGCACAGGCAACCTTGCACCTTGCACCCTGAGTAATCTCAATTCTTGTAAAACTACAGGTGAAAATTGTGCAGGGCTATCCGTGAGCTTGCACATGGAAGATAGGACAAGCTACTTCTTGAGATCTTCCTGTGGTGTGTGAAGGGGGAGGCAGTAAAAGTGTACAGAGGGAAGACAACCTTCTCCCTGAAGGTAACTGCCTCACATGGTCTGTGGGATAAGAGCAGTTATTGATTGATAAGTGAACACTCTAACTTTTTCTATGATAATTCATTCACATTCCCTGATTTCTGCTGCGTAAGTATTCATGATAAAGCCTTTCTGGCAAGTTGAAATTAGAAAAAGGTACCCAGCCTGAGGGTACCCTTTCTATCTGTGAGTGCAATTTAAATACAAGAATGGCTGACTTGGAAAATGAAATCTGAGAAACTAAATGGTTTTTTAATCCCAAACTTTCAAAAAAACAAAGCTTAAATCTGTCTGAAGGAAAAAAAAAAAATCTGTATGAGTTTGTATGCACTGTGTGTCATGATGCAAGACTGTAGTAACCCTTTCTGGCCTTAAAATCTGGGGCTTTTTCAATGATCAGTCTCCATGTGTATTGGAGACAGTAAAAATGGCATATGATATTTAGTACATTAATAACACATGAAGTTGCAGTAAATGTAGGCTTGACTCACTTTATAGCTGAAAGAGATTTCCTGCATAGTCAAAAAGGAATTTCTTCCTCTTTGCCCCCCAGATTTAACTTTACAGTTTTCCTGCTAGAAAACTAAACTGTTTTCTTGCTAGAATTTTGTATTTGTTATGGCTTTTTCTACTTCAAGAAGAGATAGGAGAGCAACAGGAGGAAGATTGTTCTGAGATTATTTTGTCTGTTTGAAATCTCTTTGAATGACCTAGTCACAAGATCTGAGCTTGGGAAGGACTTTGCTTCCAGGTGAGATTGGTAGGGGCCTTGCCAATATTTGCCTTTCCCTTCACTATGGAGATGGTTTGCAAGCTGGACTCCTGTCTGTAATTGTCACCTAAGCAGCATCCAGGCATGCAGGTGTCTTGGGTAGGAGAATTTGGGTAGGTGGTTGCTGTTCCTCAGTAATGGCACACAGCTGGATCTGATTAATCCCAATAGGGTTCAGGTGAGTAAAGTCAAACTAATTATGACACATGTAGGTTAAATTGGTGGCCCAATGGCCTCTGCTGGCATTGTGATTACAGAAGTTCTTTGTAACAGCTGTGAGATAAAAAGTTGAAAAGGATGAAGGAGAGGCCTAGAGGGTTTTTACTTCCCTTCAAGGTTGGTGAAAGCTCAACTTCTCTCAGCAAATTTAAATACCAAGAGTGAAAGGGGTTGAAATATTCACCAAAAGTGGGCTCTGTCTGCAGATATCTCCAGCTTCTCTGTAAGTATAATCTTCCTAATACGGGTTATCATCTCCTAATTTTAATGATTTTCCTACTTAAATCAGAGGCGTGTGAGATAAATTGGGAAAAAACCTTTTTATTTTTTTAATTCCCACTGCTATTTCTGAGTAACTGCTAATACACAAACATGTTCTCGTATAAAGGCTTATTTCGGAGTTTATAGATGTACAAAGCAATTATACAGTGCTCTTAATTTTTAATTGTATACCTTTAGTACTTTTTCATTTGTAAAAAAATAGTTTTGGACTTAACCTAGTGAAGGGAATGTATCTGTATCAGAGTTTTCTATGCTGAATTTTATTTTAGTAATATGAAGGATTTTATACTTAAATATTATTTAGTACAGCATAAATAGTACTCTTCCATTAGGGTAATTATGCCCTATTTGTTTCTCTGCTTCCATTAATTTCTCTAATTTAAAGCAATTAAAAGTAAGCTCTGTAAGTAATTTCTAATTTGTGAAAACTACTTTATGCATGATAATACCAGTAAAAATAATTTGAATTTTACCTCAGCAATAATAATAGCAAAGCTGTTGTTAAATAATGCTGCTGTGTAACCTTTAGAGATGCCTAAACCACAAGATTACAATACAAGGAAAAGCAGATTTTGAAGTAGCATTGCAAAAAATCTGGTTTGAAATATCACCTTTGTACTTCCTATAGGAAGTGGTGGTGTAGGCAAGTGACTTTGGTCTGTGATTGTATGGCCATGAGTATGCCCATTCTACAACTGATGGTTAGTGAGGGATCTGTTGTTTACTGCCTGTACTTTGCTAGAACCAAATAGACGAAACTCCCAAAAGTCTAAGAAAAATCCCACGATCCCTCAATGCCAGACAAAATGCTGCAGTGCTTTAATAATATCATTAAGCATTCAGAATTTACATTAGACATTACAGAGATTTATATGCCAGTCTTTTTTATTTAAATCTTTCTGTCATTTTTCAGTACTGCAATTCAGTGAGCTTGGGCTTCCTTGGTGTTCTTTCTTTACTTTGACTCCATTTGCTTTGTCCATGTCGGGCAATAATTTTGTCACACGTGATGGCTGAATTAATTCTGTCTGAAGTTAAGAAATGATGTTTTTGTCAGATGAATCTCTTCACAGGAATTTGCAACTCTGAGGTAGTGACTTGCCCCATTATCCCACAACATTATTGGTAGTATTAATCTGGAGAAAAGAAGATCCAACTGCCTGGACTTTGTCCTTTTAAAGTCTGTCTTCAGTCTAGGCAGATAAAATATGAACTTTGTAGTTTATTTAATTTTTAGTTCCTTGATGTAGGAATTCAGGCTATATCTCAAGGTAGCAAAAATTGTTTAGTATGTTTTTATGTGAAGGATCCTGTATGTTTTGTGATTCCTTAACTGTAAAACTGGCTATGGATTTCACTGAGTTTCATTAAAATAATTTTTTTCACATATGTATATATCTATCTACCTGTCTTGTCATATGTTTAATGTATATGCCTATATATATGCACAGAAATAGGCATTTGTACATAGCTATTTCTGGGATATCTTAAAGTATGAATTGCATATGAATGGAAAAAAAGGGGGTTTTGCATTTGTGGGAGCCTGAAATAATAACTTTAAATATTACAGACAAAATCCTTAGGCTTACATTTTTCTATGCTACAGAATTAGTAATTTTCCCAAATAAGTTACAATCTTCACATTCCTGTTGAAGACAGCATTTTGCTGCAGCTGCATGCTGTCCTCTTTTCTGTTTTTTATAGGTTTTTGGTGTTTTTTTTGTTTGTTTGTTTTTTTTTGGTTTTTTTTTGTTTTTTTTTTTCCTCTGGTCTTTCTATGACTTGAGCTGCTGCAAGTTGTATTTCTGTGACTGAATTCCAGAATGTAAATAATTAGTTGCATCTTGTTTGTTCTGTGTCTCAGAGGCAGAGCCTCCTCTACAATCAGGCAACTCTGGGTACAACCTGGTGATTAAAATAACTTTCTGAGTTGTCATTTTTCCTGGGCATGTTCTCAAAATTCATAATGTATTTGAGAGAATGCAAGAAACTTAGCCTGCAATAACATCTGTCATTTCTCTAGCTGAAATCGTGCAGTTGGGCAAATCTGACAAGACTTAATTTTCCGATAGATGTTGAGTTCTGGTCTGAGCTGCTCGTTCTCAAGTTTCTTTCTTTTTTTTTTTTTTTTTCAATTTCCTTAGACCATACTGCTGAAGAAGTTGGGGTGGGAAAGCACCTTATTCTGTGAAAGTGATTAATGTGTATCAGCAAAGGCAGTGAATGTGTCTGTGTGCCTGTAAAATGTTCATGATGGAGCTATAACTGTTAAGTGCTGCTATAGGCAGTGAAGATGCCGGTCTCCATAAAGAGTTGGGCAAGTGCCTCAGATTGTGGATTTTGAATTTATTTTTAATGTTGAAATCTATATACCAATGATATTACCAATAAACCCAGAACCATTATAGCAATAAGAATAAACCGTAGCATCTCTAAAGAAAGTGTCTTCCAAAACTAGAATTAGAGAAAGTCTTCACCTTGCCACCAGCAGTGAGGCCATTATCTCCCCTGAATATTTTAGCAAGTGCTTAGCGAGCTTGCCTCTTGACTGAGGCTGAGAATTTCAGAAAGGCAATTCTGAGACTCTCAAATACCCACAAGAGCTACTCTCAAGATGTTGAAGCATTTCACTCTGTCACTGCTTGAAAAGTTAAATCTAGATGCTTGATTCTGCAGATTTCTTGGTATTTGCGTCCACAGAGGGCTTTGTCTCAAAATGTTGATATCAGTTTCTCCTTCCTTAATGCCCTTTGCTTTTCCTCAAAAAGGGCATTAATTTACATACACATATGTCATAGTAGGACATCTCAAAAGTTTTCAAATGTGCTAAACCAACTTCACTAAGCCAGGTTTATCACTTCTTGTTTGCCTTTCTAGGGTTTGGTGCATGTTAAAAACTAAGCATAAGGATATTCTTGTGTCGAAAAGTATTTTTACTTTCCCCAGTGGGAGTAGAAATACAAAAATGGTATTGTTAAACATCATGCATATGGGAACAGGTTCAGTTGCCTTTTAAGATCTTTGGGTTGTACATAGCACTTCTGTCTTACTTGGGAAAGATGGGCATTTCAATACAACAAGCAGAAAAATACTACAGGGGATTGGGTTTGCTGATGAATTGAAAGAGGTGTTGCTTAGTCTAGAATCTTTAAGATGAGACTTGAAAGGGCTATGAGGATTGTTGGGTTTGATGGATGATGGTTCCAAATACATGACAGTGGCTTGATAGCTGATGCAGCAGTTGGACTATGAAGGGACCAGACAGTAAGACAGACCATGAAGAGTTTACAATTGTAGAGTAAACTTAGACTTGAGATCAAGAAAAAAGATTATTATCTATTATATTCCAAGTTGTGGGAGAAAGCTGATCTGATGAATCAGGAGAAAAGAATGCAATAAAAAGACTAAAAGAATCTGACATTTACAAAGCAAGATGGAAAAGGATTTGTGGTCAGCAGTATTGTTCTGACATGTAGGGAAAACTGCTAATCTAGAAGACATCCAGGCTACAACAGCATTAAGAGAGGATCAGATGATCAGATTATAGGCAGAAGTGAATGCCAGTGCAATTATAAATGAAGACTCTTTAAAATTTCCATTCATTCTTCATTGTCTCCTGAACAAGTTGCCAAAACAAAATAGAAAAAAATTAAATTCCAGTTAATCCAAATCCGTAGTGTTGAATCTTTTAAAGATTGTATTCATCAGTGTTTTAGGCCGAAGTCAGGGTTACTTGTGTGGAAGCCTTAAAATTGTCATAAGAAGGTGCAATAGAAAGTTTCATTGTTCTTACTGAGAATATTGTGTAACAGATGTGAGACTGTGACAGATTTGCACTCTGACTCCATGTGTAAGAGCTTGGACCTTGTTTCCCAGGAACTGTACAGGTGTGCTTGGGACCACTCCTAGGCAATGCTTTAAGAGTGTGGATGTAGGGTTATGTATTGTATGGGTACATTTGTCTTCATAGTCACAGCTTTATTTCTAGAAACTGCTTGATACATCCTTTTCCTAATAACAGGTATTAATATACTGTTTTTACTCATCAGGCTTTCTAATTTTAAAGCTTGGAGCTGATTTGAAGCTGCCCTATTTTAGTGCTGTGTATCTCTGATAGCATATTTTTTCCACCAGCAGTGTTAATTTAGCCTGTCAGGTATTGTGACACACTGCAAGACCGTGCAGGTATTTGTCATGCCTGAAAACTTTATCCCGAGCATGCAGGTGGGGGTGGAAGTTGCAACAAAGGTAATTACCACATATCTTGATCTTCAGGCAATGGAGACTGTGGTTAGGAGTGATTTCCCTCGGGGGAGAAGGGGGAGGTAGGAGTCAGCAGTGCTGACTCGGTGCACTCCGAATGGTTTTTGGCATGGTGAGGAGAGCTGCAGCAGCACAGGACCTACAATCTGTAAGAGGAGGCACAGCCCCCTGCAAGGAGGGGGGACACGCTGATGCTGCAGGGGAGGTGATGGGAGGGAGAGCATAGAAAGAAGGAGATTTAAAAACGAAAGTTTTATAAGAAATGTGTTATATTTTAGTTTTTTTTTTTTTTAAATTTTTTTTTTTTATGGCAGCTTTGCAGTGCTGTCTGCTATTGGCTTTTCAATCTCTGTGTTACAGTTCTGAGCTCCCAATCACCTCAAATGGTACCGTGGTTTGCCTGTTGATTGTTACTGTATTAAAAAGTCTCTTATTTGATCTTAGTCTGTGTTCAAGGGCACCCATATACGTACCCATAGCTTAGTATTTTTAGTTATAAGGACCTCTGGAGTTGAAACCAAACCACTGTTGTCAACAGCACGCTGAAAGGCCTTTGAAAAATTAGCTTTGAAGTCTTAAACTTCTAGCTGCAGGGCTGACTACAGCTGCACTTCTTGGTGGCAGGAACTGCAGGAATATTTAAGTGAAAGAAGGGGTTTCAAGTAATCTAATTGCTGCTTTGTATTGCTGAATGTAGAATTTTTTTCATGTTATGTTTGAGGTTATGTCCTTTTTCTTTGTATATGAAGCTGGTAACTACCCAAGCTTTAAATTTTAAACTAGCTTAAGATCTCTTAATTAACAGTCCCTAAAACGATTTTTTTTCCACACACCTAGATAATAAATGAAAAATTAGCAGGAAAAAAATTTAAAGTAATAAAAAGTTATGAACCAACATAGTTAAAATGGCTGTTTGCTTCGCTGTTTACTTTGATGTATTTGTCCTGTATGAGTCTTTACTGACTGTTTTATCAGAGGAAGTTTTCTAAACTCCTGTGAATGTTATCGTAAGTGGAGGCCCCAGTGAGACTGCTGCTTAGTGAAAGCATATTTCCCTGCTTTCTCGGGTTTGCATTAGCGATGATGAGTTTCTGGAGCTTTCAGAGCTCTTGCCAGAAAGATAAGGCTATCGTGTCTTTGCTGTTGTCGTTCATTATAGTCACTGCTGCTTGGTGATGTGCCAGGAATAGTTCAGGGATTAGCTGGAGCTGGGCCTGTGGGTACACCTGTGTGTTATACCAATATTGTGAAAAGAGTGGAGTTGGATGTGTAATTCTCAAATACATTTAAGGGAAGGAGGTGCAAATCTCACCTGCACATTACGTGGAGATGTAGGTCTGAAAACACTCAAAACTCTTCTGTTGCAAAAGGCTTAAAATTGCATTGTTGGAGAGCTGTGCCTACCTCCTTGCGTAGAGAGACAACCTTGTCTTTTTGCTCCCTTTTCTTCTCCTGGCCACCTGGCCCCTCGTACTGTCTTGTATATATTGTAGTTTTCCTAGTTCACCTCCCCTGCAGAGACTCAAGGCTGTGTGTTTTGCAGGGAAGCCTTTTCTCTTCTGTGTGCTTGTCTGACTGCAGGTGACCTTTGTGTTTCCTCTAGGACTAACAGTGAGACCTGAGCCGTGATGGAGGCAGCTGTGAGTCCTCACAACATCAATGCTCGCCCAAGCCTAAGCTGAGCCTCCTAGAGCCCGCATGGGATCGAAGGCTATCAAAATTCAGCACTGCAAACACTTATCTACATAAAGTATCTGCAAGGGAGAGCAAACAATAACCACTGAGTGGCGTAGCGATAGCTTATTACCCTGATAAATTGGAAGGCTTGCAAGTAAAAAGTCCTTGGGTTTTTTACAGGAGGGAACAAACATAAATAACTGGAGCCTTCAATAACTCTAACTTCTGCCTCGGAGTTTCAATGGAATATTTCATCCACTTTCCCCTGATACCTTACTCTACAAAATTAGAAGCATTATTTATTAAGATGGTTGTCAGAGAGTGTAAAATAGGGGAATAATGTACTGCAGTTCCTTGTAGGCTTTTGGACCCCTAGGTCTTTATTCTGACTGAAAAATTTTACTGTTCCTGAAGTTGCTTTTTTTAATGGATTTTTTGTTTTGTTTTTGTTATGCAGGGCGGATAGGATACAATCACTTCATAATGAACCAAAAAAGTCATAGATAATATTTTAGTGGAAGTTAAGCATTTCCAAAGCTTCAAAATTTGGGGAGCTGAAGCTGCCTCTCCAACAGCCCAGCAGTTTTCCTCATGGTCAGGCTTTTGTTCTCAAAGAAGATGAGTCAAACCCTGTTAACTGGCTTTATAGAACTCTGAGCTCCAGGAATTCTGCTGTCGTGGACTTTTTTGCAGAGCTTTTTATTTCCCAGGCAAAACCTCATTTGCATTATGGTATTTTTATGTTTTCCTTTGATCTCCTAGTTTGGATTTCTAAGATTGAGTGCTATTTTTTTACTTGCAAATTTGCATTGCCCCAGGATATGAGGTTTGTTTGAACTCATTTAATTGGCCAGTGATGTGAAAAATGATTGTTTTTTATATTGAAAATGAGCTCAACCCCTTCACGGAGTCCTTATAACCTACTGTAACTTTCCATGCATTTTTACTGACTCAGATTTATCATGACTGGAAGGAGAATGAACTCTGCTAATCTTTTCTGTGTTTGCAGCCATGATTTTTTGGGTTTACAAGACATCACCCTAAAAATATAAAAAAATCAAAATATAATTAACCATGCTTCCCAGTGTTCTTATTTCAGTGAAAAAGGTACAATTCCGATTAAATCAAAGGATATAATCTGAATAGGTATGATGTGCCTAAGAATAAAATGGAGTTTGCTTTTTCAGCTTGCTTTCACGTTGGTTTATATTGTAATTTTGCAGAAGTTACCTTTTATTTACACTGAGGCTATATTTTATATGGTGCTCTTGGGCTAGACAAAAAAAAAGTCCCTTTTTGTTTTTTGAAAAGCCTGAATGTGAGAATCTAGCCTATAGTGTGCAAAACCTCCATGGCTGGTCTTAATAAAGCATCTTCTTTTTTAAGATATTTTTATTAACATTCATGGCATCTTAAAATTGCAGATTAATTTTTAGAATTTTAGGAGGAAACTAGAAGTATATAAATTAAACTTGACATTTTATACTGAAATTATAAATACATTGAATTATGAACTGTTTCTTCTATAAGCTTTATAGACACGTGTAGGTTCCCCTACCTTCTCTTTTGTCTTGTCCCACTGCAGAGTCCTTGCCTGTGACATTTTACTCTGTTCACAATTGCCAAGCCCTGCAGCCAGAGGTTGCACATGTCCTTTGAGTCCTATTTAAGAGGAACTTGCCTTTAAGTGGGAGGGTGTTGAGATTGAGGAGAAGATGGCAATTTACTTGGCTGCCGTGCTGTTTAAAATCATTAGCTCCAGCTTTTCTTTTTCTTCCCACTGTTTCTCTGCTCTGAACTTAAACCATGTACCAGAAATAAGCTTGGTTATGTGTGTTTGTGTGTATATATATATAAAAAATAAATAAAAAAATCTTCAGTTATAGCTGATCTGTATGAACCTAAGTGCTTTAACCAATGTATTCAGGGAAGGCTGAATGCATAGATTTGTTGTTGGATCTTGTAGAAGTTCTTTAAACAGAGTTACTGCAGATTGAAATTTGTAATTGCTATGTGAGAGGAACTGTATAATGACACAGATGGCTACATGCATTATGTACATGCATTAGGTATGCCTGCTGTCTTGTTTTTTTGTGACTACTGTGCTTGTTGTACGTTTCGTTGTTGAAAGTAATAATCTTGCTTCCTACTCTTCAGTGCAGTTGCTGAATTATGGGAGTTTTGTTCAATTGGGCAAGAACTGTGATAATTTTTTATCATGTAGGTTTAAATTTCTCTAAGGCGTGTTAAATGAGCAAAATGGGGAGGAACGAGTCTGAGGAAAAAACCTTAACACCTTATTCTTAACTCCTGAAGTATGTAGGGAACTTATGTTAAAACACTGTGTAGTGCAGAGCTAAATTAAGATGGGAAGGATGGCCAATGTTTATTACTCTAATTTTGGTCTTCTAAGACTTATCAAAGTAATGCTTGTGTATGTATTTGGTCAGTTGTAGGGAACTTGGTGGTCCTGACTGTGTCCTGCTAGTGAGGTGTGGTTGCTGCCTGGCTGTCCTGCCAAGGCACACATCAAAGATGGTATTTTTGAGGGGTTTGCAAAGTGTTCAGCAGACATTCTGTATAGCAGAATTAACTTGTCATGCTTGGGCTTTCTAAAGTGAAATTCCAGATTGAAACTGAGACTGTCACTTGCATCTCATCACAGATAGTGCAAGAAAGTAATTATGAAGACAGAGAAGCAGACAGACTGCGTTCCAGGCATTTTATGCTGTCTGCCTCTATTTTAGGGTGAATGTGCACCACAGATAGAAGTATCCAGACTGGGAGGGAAGTATGCAGTGCCCTGTCTCCTTTTAATTTTCTTTGGAGGAAGAAAATCCAGGCCTATAGATCCAGGTTATCAAATTACCATCTTTCATGTTCCACTTCTCAGTTTGTTGAAGAATACTCCAGAAAGCAAGCACAAGGATTCTTGTGGTTTTGCTGATTTTTTTTTTTCTGTACATGATTTATATTTGAAACCATCTAAAATAAATCGTTGCAAAAGATATACAGGAAGTTAGTCCTCAAACTGTTCTGAGGATGGCCTCCCTGCAAATACTTATAGCCTGTGAGCCATCCTATATATCCAGAAACAGATGCAGCAAAGTTTTTGCATGTAATCCCCAGTAAAACTTTCCTGTTAATAAGAGATTTCTGTACTGCTGCAGGTGTCTTTAACACCATAAGTAATGTTTCAATTAAATTTATCTGTTTGTGTCCTATTGAGTATTAATGAATCTGAAGATATTTTAATTTTTTTCACTTATTTCTAAGTGCTGTATTTTTCCCCAACATAACACATAAAGTACCCTATTAAAATCTAGAGCTGGACATAAATAAGACATCAAATGTGACTTAAAGTTGATAAAACCCAGCAAAATACTGCTTTGCTTCATATTTGTCCTTTGTTAAAAGGGGAAAAGGATAAAAGAGCTACCACAGGATACCAGTTCAGTGCAAGCTCCTGGTGTGGACAGGCTACATTCACACCCTTCTGAGTTCTGGGATAGCTTCTCTTTGCAGACAAACCCTCAGATCAGTTGACAGGAATGATGTCTCATCAATGTATGTGTGTGTATCTTGATTAAGGGTACACGTTGTTGGAGCTGACAGGAATGTCAGGCTCTTTAGATTCCCAGAAATTCTCTAAGCCTGACAGATATGAGGCTGGTGCTGGCTGAATACATTGAGATAATTTTTCACAAAAGATGAGTCATTCCTCTTCCTATATGAATTAGTACCTCTTCCAGCATCCAAATTTACCATTCCTCTGTGAATTTTTTAAAATGATTTACAATTCAGTGACAAAGCTGTATATATTATACTACCTAACAAACACTTAAATGGAAGAGTATGCCATACTTTTGAGATATACAGAAGTTGTTTTTTTTTCATTTGGAAAAACCCACTAAATTCTTACTGACTGTTACCAAGGACATATATTGAGATGCAAATATATCTGTTGGAAGAAAGTCTGTTATTTTTCTGTGCAGAGAAAGAATAACTATCAAAGCATGACTAAACCCTGGAAAATGTTAAGTGTTCTGTAGCTGCTGGAAAGGGTGTTTGTTCTGGTCTTTCTAATTGCTTCATTTAAGTTATATTTTACCCAAATCTTTAAAGAGCAGATCCAAATATTGTGTGGTGCTATGAGTTTAGTAAATAAAGTTATTTTTTTTTTCCTTTTAAAATATGAAACTGGCATGCTGATAAAACCCTGAGTGTGGGAACAATTTTGTAAGGAAGAGATACCTTAAGCATAAGCTAGCAGTAACTGTCATCTTCATGCAGACATCAATAAAATAGGTATTGTTTAGCTATATCAATTGCATGTTAGGATGTAAACCCACTTTTCTCTCTCAAATTTGGTTCAAGTAGTCATTTAGGTCAGACTTGCACTACAAAGTTTTGCTGGCATAGATGCTGTTACTTTTATTTGAATGGTCGATAGCCACCGATTTCCTTTAATCTTTTATTCATAATAATCCTTTTCTTTGTATACAGTTGTCAAGAAGATAGCCTTTCAAGTAAAGGACTCTGGAAGTCTGAGATCCACCTGCTGGAGTGGGAATAGATACTAATGAGCTTGGTGAGGGAAACAGTCTTGTGCCTCATGAGAGGTTGTCAGGGAAATTAAATGGACTGGGCATGAGGTTTTAGGCACAGGCTGAGCATAATTACAGCCCTCAGACAACACTGGGGAATGCTTTGACTACTGCATCTTGGACTGAGAAGGAAAGGGATCTAAAAGATATCAAGCACTCTGGTACTGATGATGGTGGAGACAATTTTCATAACACTTGGACAGTAACTGCTGAAATTGAGTATTTTGGTAGGAACAGTGCTCCTAAGCTAAAGCGTTGTGTAACAGTTCAGTTGTGTCAGTACCAAGTACAGTTTAATATTTACTAGTTCAGTGTAAGTTTTCTGCCAACATTAATTTTGATTACAGACATTAGAACTGGATGTTGCCCTGGCAGAGATAGAATCCTTCTGTACGTGTGTTTTTGTATCTCTTTTGCTGCATCTGGTCCTCAGTTAAACTAGCCCAAAAATCTGTGTGGACAAGCCAGAAATGAGAGATAAGTATAAATAAACATCAACAAAAAACTTATTTCAAAATGCAACTTGGTTTTCTTCCTGATCCTACTTGCATTAACCTGATCCATGAGCAGCAAAGGGTTAAACAAGCAGAAAGTGGCAAAACCCAATTATTTTTCTTTCAGTCTTTTTACTTTAATGAAACAAGGGAATAAATATGGGCTGCGTTTTGCACTTCTTTCAGTCTAGCCTCTAATCAAGGATCTGCTTTTTTTCTTTTGCAATGGATAGCATGGGGCTTAAGAGACTTCAGTTAAGAGGGACATGTGCATTAATCCAGGGCTTTATCTCCTCTTAGGTTGTCAAATATACAGATCCTTAATAATACCTCCTCTTTAGCATCTCACTGATGTCTTGATCTGTTTCCAGCATGAAAATTCAAGCTGTAAGTTGTCTCTTAGTGGTTAGATCTTATTTAGGACCTCTATGTGATTATGATTGCCCATGCTCAGAAAAGGCAAATTCAAATTTGCTTTACAGGAAAATGGGGTCTCCATATTAAAAGTGGAAGATAACCTGTGCTGCTTCAAATAGATGGCAAATGGCCAATACAGCTCTTAATTTATCAACATCAGAAAGGTGAGGTACTCTGTTTTTGAGTGCTTTGGAGTTTGCAGCGTTATAGGAATTGTAAGCAATTAGAATTCAATTAGTTCCTTCCAATGTCTGGTATCTTGTGGCACTGATCCAGACAAGAGGTAGTCCTTAGACTAGTGCAATTTTTCTTTCAGTCTGGGCATGCTTAGATTGATTTTGTGTAGTTATGGTGTGTGGGGTTTTGTTCTTGTTTGTTTTAAGATTTATCTGACACGAAACAGAAAAGCTACCCTGCAGATGAGCAGTCTCTTTGTGCCAGACAGGAGACAGCCCTACAGGTGCCTTAGCAGCATCATCACAACCCAGGCATGATGCAGAGCTTGTGGAATGACTTCTCCATTCTCCAGCTACTAACAGAGAGGGAATTGGCAGGTAAAGAAAGTGTGGATGTATCCCAGTAACCTTGGGCTGCTGGCTTTGCATGCTGATGCCCTCCACAGCCAGCCTGTTGCTCAGGTGCTATGTTAGTGACAGACAGAAGGCAGGTATTTGGACAGATAGATGGACTTGTCCATTTGGACAATAGTGGGCCTTCCTGACCCTGTCCCTGTTTTTCAGTAACTTCTAAGGGCCATAACATCTGAAAAAATGAAAGTGCTACCCAAGGTGTTCTACCTACACAAAGACCCTATAATTTCCTCCATTAGATGAAGGCTAAATTTTGGTGTGCTGATGTCAAAGTAAGAATGTTTCCAGGAAGAAAGTTACTGAGGTGATATTCCCAGTAAGCGCAAACAGAACTGTTAGAGATGTTGAATGCACTGAAAGGGAAAAAAAATTAAAAGGAGTTCAAGAAATAACACAAACTAGAGATTTTGAGAAATGAATTAAAATATTCTTTCCCAGTCTCTTCTGGGATATCTCCAATGCTTTGTCAGGGGAGATAAAAACTCTGTTGACCCTGCAATTTAAAGTGTCTCAGTGAATGTGGAAACCAAATCACAGAGCTTTCTGTCTGTAAGAGCAAGACAGATTGATGAGGTGCTCAGTGACCTGGCTGTCACGGCCTGGAAAGTTGTCCAGGAAATGAAGGAGACATGGAAGCTGCTGGTCAGCTTGGAAAATGCTGAGATAAGATGCTATAAAGTTGTGCAGGAATGAAATAATTACCTTGGAAACAAAGAAAAAGGTTTCGGACTGCCTTCTGCATAAGATGTGCTGAATATCCAAAGGGCTTAAATAAGCAATGGTGTAGAATAAGAGCAGGCTGGGAAAATATCCTAGGTGCTGAAGACAGAGCCAAAAATTGGATTGCCTCAGTTTATATGACTTTATCTTTGAAGAGAGAACTCCTTATGATGATTATTTTACTGTAATGGACAAAAAAGGGAATTTTGGTAGACAGCTTAAGTGACCCACCTCTGAGGATGCTGCGGATTTTACCCGCAGGAAAAGAAATCTTGTTATCCAAAGCTCAAGCAAGTCTGAAATATGTGCTTTAGAACTACTCATCCATCACTGTTGGCCAAGAGACAGTTGAGAACTAGTAAGAAAGAAAAAAGCTACTTCATTTGAACTGTTAAAGGTATGAAACGATATTTGCTCCTTAGCTTGCCAAAACCCTATGAGGCATTTTAAATTGGTAGCATGCCAATTTCTTGTTCATTGGAATTTAAGGCTAAAGATGAAAAGCCCCAATATAACACAAAGCAAATTCTAGTGAGAATAAAATAGTGTTTTGTCTGTATGAATACTGATGTGATATGGCCTTGCTTGAGAAAGCCTGAAAGTCAGTGTTCTCTAATATCTGGGCTAGAAGAGTATTTTATAAAACAGTGGGAAATTCTGCCATAAGGAGTCAGAAATATTGTAACACTACCTCAGGTGTTCTGTTGTTTAAATTCTTCATTGCACTTGAGATTCTGATTTACCAATATTTAGTTCTAAGTACATAAAAAAGATTAAGATATTCGCCATTCTAACTCTTAGCTCAAGTCAGCAGAGAAATAAAAGGATGTGAATCTGTTAGCTACTGTTTCTGTTGATGACATGCCCAACTGTCAGCAGTGTGCCAGACTCTAATCTCTTGTACAGTCTAGTCTCAACTTCTGAGACTAGCAAAGAAATAGTGTAACTTTGCAAATAAAAAAAGCCCTGGCTAATTCAGGTATTGAGTACTGAAAGGCAGAGACTGAAGAGTGTTGCAGAGTTGGCCAAGAACCAAAGCTTGAAGCCTTGCCCGGGTTTTCTCTGGTCTCTCACCGGGCAACTGAGGTGCATGAGTATGACTTCCCTATTAATCATATTTTTGAAAAGACCTGATTAGCTTGGTTGCAGTGGTGGGTCTAAGGTGACTGACTGCAGGTTTTGCACTGCACCTGATATGTAAAGCCTTTAATACAGCATAGAGCCCCAAGGAATATGCCATTTAAGCACATGGTAAGAAATTAGCTTGGAAATAGTCAGATGTATAAGCTTTCATTCCGTAATTGTTCTGCTGAAAGCATGCCAACCCAGCAAGACACCTTCTCTAGAGTTCAGTTTCCATTTGGGACAGACTGAAGACTGCTTTCAGTTCTCTGATGAGATGTTACTGTTAGCTTGCACAAGGAAGTGCTGGAAGCTTGGTCTGTTCTGGTGATTTGGAGAAGGAAGAAATCGTGTGGGGGAGGAAGCTGGAAGGTGTTGCAGAGTATGAGGACTCCCTGATTCATTATGTGTAATGTCAAAGCTGAAATAGCCTTTGGGTACTTGAGATAATGCAGCAGCTAAAACTGCCCATGCAAGTTTGGGTTGATATCACTAACACAGGCATTGTACACTGCTGATAGAGTCCTGTCAGCTTCTGTGGTTTTAGGGCAAACAGTAAGTAACTTGATGAAGCAGTAAGTAAATTGGATGACTTGTGATGCAAGATGCATGGTTTATACACTAACCTTTCCATTTCCAGAGGTCTTACAAAGGTCCAGTGAATCTCAGCAGCATGTACTCTGCTAACTGAGTTAGTTGTGAGCTAGAATTGTAAAGCAGGGGATGAAACTGCATTATATGGGAGCAGGCACTAGGAAGCAATTGTGGCCTTCATTCAAGATGAATTCAAGTGCATGGACATCCTTCCTAAAAGCTAAATGGAAGAGACAGATCACATTATTGAATAAGATGGCTAAAACCTCCAAAGTATTTGCTTGGGATCCTCTGTCGTGAATGCTTACGTGGGAGGAATGGAACCTTTGTTTGAGAAGAAGAAAACAGGCTCCAGGACAGGCTAGCTGCAGCTGTGGTTGTCCATGGTGAATTAGGCACAGAAAGTAACCAGAAAGCAGAAAAAGTGAACTGAACATCAATGCATGTTTAATCACTGGGACACTCATCTCCTTCCCATGTTTAAAATTGCTCTATTTTATGCTTGCATTTGAAGAGTTTTCATAGGTTTGGGTTTTTTTATAATGAAGTGGAACTAAGTGGGATATGTTTCTGAAGATGTCTGAGATATCCATACATTTTGCTGAAAACTAAATAACTGAAACAAACCCAACACTTAAAGTTATGATTTGAGATTAATATTGGAAGCATCCAGAAAAGCTTTTATCATACAAAGTCAGCCACCTGGGCAAAATACTTGTATTTTGTAAAAAAATCAGTAACTCAGGAAATATTTGTAAAAGTTTGCTCTCTTGTTAGAGGAAACATTTACCTAGTATATTTTTCCAAGTATAACAGTAGAAGTGCACAATGTTGCTTAGCATTTTGGGAATGGTCTTTACTTCTGTAAAGTGCTGATTGGGCTTATCAGTCACTACTAAGGTTTTATGATTGAACTGTCTTTCTAAGTGTGTTTAAAACAAAAATATTTCTTTCCCATCTCATCAGTAACCTTCAGGCATGTAGGCTGGATCTTAAATTCTGTGCCACAGCTGCATCTTTATCATTGTTTACAATGCAGGTATTTTAGCAGCATATATAGAGCTTAGCTAAGGTCTTTAATTCCCTGAAGAATTTACATTTTTGGAACTGCCAATATAGTATGTCCTCCTTTCCACATATTTTTTGTACATAGATTAGTGGAATAACAGCATATATTATTTGGAAGTGTTCTGTTGGATCTACAGTGCATTACTTTTACTTCTGTATTTATTAATATTGAATTAAGATTTTCCTGGGCGAGAATTGCTTAAAATGAAAGACAAAAGGAGGATTTACACTTTATTTTCCAGAGGAAGGGAAGGTATGGAAGTAAAGAAATGCAGGCAGGGCAAAACCTAGGTGCTCAGAAGGACAAAGTCAGCCTTTTGCCATTCCACTGGATTCACACTAATGTGGTTTCTACTCTCCTGCCAGCTCTAACAAACTCTTTGGCCATTAGATGTGCATGTGGCTGCTAGCTGGAGCACACTGAAAGATTTTTGAGCCTCACAAGCCCTTGTCCACAGTGATCAGGCAAGTTGTGCTGACTTGCTGTTTCTTTCCTGTTACTTTTTCATAAAAGTAATTTCCAATGTAACTTTGCCTGTACTTAAGGGCTGAATTACCAAATGGTGTTATACTTTCACAAGTGTGAATGAGAAGCTCATTTACAAATGAGATGGAGGGGGGCTCATGCACAGGAAAAGGAGTCCCCTAAAGTGCTGTTTTGGGTATTGGGGGTGGGCAGAGGGGGAAGTTATGGAATGCAGCTGTAGTGCCTGCTGTGGAAAATGCCTACGTTGCTTGCCCCTGAGCTCACAATACTGCTGGCATGCTATCAAATATCCTAAAGGGGATTAGCAGTGGGATTTTAGTAAAAGCCTTTCTGTAAAATAACTAGTGCTTTTTTAAAAATAAGTGTCCAAAACTAAGTCAAGGGCAAGAACTTAAAAAACCCCAATTGTGAAAGTCCTGTTTCAGTTATGTACATGTCTTTGCAGAACAAAGAACAACTGTTGGGTTTTGCTGATGCAAATGTTGCTTCTAGAGTTGGGTTGCAGCTCTTCATCTTATATTCCAATTAGTTTTTTACTTTTCTGGTCTTAGTTTTCAATTTTTTTTCTTCTTTTTTCCTCTTGTAGTCACTTATTGCTTAGCTTTGTACCCTCCCTTTTCCCTTCACCCCTGACATGTTGATCTAACGTCTAAAGGCCTTGAGAAGTATATATCCATGAAGTCCTTTCACCTTGACCCCTTGCTGCCTGCTGCTGGAAGTGCACTTCCATCTGTACATTCCACCTGGCTTTATGGTTACCATGGAAACAGGCCACAGGCTGCAGAAAGCCACTGATGAGACAAGGAAGAAGAGATAAGCCATGCAACCAATTTAATAGAATAATAAGTGTAGGACTGAGAACAAATATCACTCTGATTGTCCAGGACACACACTGATCCAAGTATGAATTCTAGTGGTGCTGTAGAGTTTGATGGTATTTTAATAGGGGAAGATCTTGTATTTGTGCAGGCTTGTGCAAGAGTCTCTTTTGACTTGGTGAACAAGATTGAATTCAGCTTGCCTCAGTTCTGAGACAAAATCCAACTTTTCCTTTGAAAGTAGGTGATCCTAAGTATCCTGCAGCTTTCGAGTGTGGGTGATTTTCAGGTGGGTGATGTGAGTGTTGAGCACAGGTATTCTGCACTGGTGGCAATTTATAGAGGTGGTGTGAGTGATCACATAACGTGTGAGTTGAAGACACAGGCTGAGGAAAGCTGCAGCCAGGCAAACCTGCAGCTGGGGAGTGTAACAGCAACTCAGACATCCAAAATCAGGCTCAGTAATCTGTGCTGCTTCTGAATGTGGGTGGGATCTTGGGTGGTACTGAACGTGCTGGGAACACTGAGGAGCTGGAAGCTTGAGTCATTTTCCTTCTGTCTCGTCTTGCTCTCAGGTTTGTGTTTCTTCAGTGGTAAGAAGTTACTGGGAAAAGGCCCACTTTGGATTTATTAAAGGCTTGACAACTTGAAGATTTAGTTAATTATTTAACTTACTTAGTCCAGGATTTTGTGGATGCCTATTTAGCAGAAGGTTTAATGAACAAACTGCTCTACTTCACTGATTTCTTGGTGGAAGGTGATAAAGGGTGTCCTGGGGTGGCATGCACCGTATACACCCACAAGATGTGTTAGAGGCAGCCATGGGCAAGCAGAGCTTGCTCTTAAAGCCAACCAGAAGTTATGTGACTGTACCACTATGGTCCTGAGCTAAGGCTGACACTGAAGCTTTCAGAGGACTGGTTAGTTCAGGGCTGTTGTGAGGCTTACTGCAGCCACATGGCTTTGGCCGCTGCAGAATGAGGACAGAACTGCTGAGTCTGTGGATTTGTCTTGCTGACAGTGTGATGATGCTTTTTTTCTAAGCCAGGCAGCTGTTCACTGGCAACTGGAGTAAGAACACTGTGCTCTCTGTTCCCACCGGCTGCTGAGCAGTTGTCAGGGGGAAGCTGACTTCTGTTAAGGCTCCTGACTGCATCTGCATTAGGAGTGGCTTTGGATCCTATTATCTGTTCTTTGTAACTGCTGGTGCTAGATCCTGATCTCATTCATAGTTATGAGTATAAAATTGTGCATTGATTTCATTGTGCCTGCCTTACACCTGATGGCATTATAAATGAGACAAGACTGACTTCCCTTTCCTCTCTATACTATTCAACTTTACTAAAACCTTCAATATCATATTTGTGTAGCCTCCATGGCATACTTCAGTGGGTCTTACTCAACCTAATAAAACTCATTAGTAGTTGTATTTTCCAGATTACTTTTATTTTTCTTTTGGAATTACTATGGTTCTAGTATCCTGAATATAGTGATGATTAAAACCCACCATTTAAATGTATTTCAACTATTTTGTAAGACTATGGAACTTAACTTGAAAGAGAAGTTTCTGAGCTGTTAGGTGAAAAAAAATGCAACCAATTTATTAACAAAGGAAAGTTTACAGGTGAGATGAGATTACTCTGGTGACACATTTATATTGTCAGTCATTCCTTTCATGGTTCCTAATGAAAACAATAGAATGTACTAAATTCACCTATCTGTGTAGGTTATACAGTACTCCTTATGAGAAACTCCATGGTTTATGGTAATAGATTTTTATTTCTAGTAGTGCTCCTGTGATAAGAGAATGGCAAAACCCCCTGCAATTCTTTTTGCCATGCATGGTTGAATACAAGGGGCATAGATATATAGATGCACACAATTACATGTGTTAATGGAAAATGCTAAATGGTCAAAAGCAACCTCCAGAGCATTTTATATGTAATAATCATCCCTTTGGAGAGAATTACAATATTTAATGTGCTTATATTACATGGTATGAAAACTGAGAACATCTCCTGAATCACAGCTGTAATATAATATACTATAATGCTTTTTGTTTATCTTTTTCTTTCATAGAATCATTGATTGGCTAAACAACCATTAAAACAAACAAACAATGAAAACTCAAACCCCATTTCTTTAGCTACCCCCCCACTTTAGAAATTTAATATTCAGCTTCAGCAAGTAACACAACATGGTACCTTTCACACCCTCCATGGCACATAGATACTGTGCAATTGTTGGTAACATACTGTGGCCGTATAAAGTGCAAATATGGGACTGCACTCATCAAAGCATCTTGCTTATTTTAAAAATTGTTCTGGTGAGGGCTTTGGCATTTCTCCATCTGCAGAAGTCTTTGTGTTTTTCATGTGTATGAACTGTACTTAACTGCACGGAGAATTTAATCTTGAGTTTAATGTTTTGGATGCAACCAAAACATATAAAAAAGTAATGATAAATAGAAAAGATGTATGAAAAATTAGACAGTATTGGAATAGGGAAAAGAGTTGAAACTAGTATGTCTTATACCAGCCCATCATCTCCTTTTCTACAGACAAACATTATGCATGCAATTTACCAATTCAGTAACCCAACTGGTTACATTAGTTTCAGCTGCAATGGGAAAAGAATCAAAAAATCTTACAGCAGATTGGGAGAAGGTAATGTGAGCAGAGTGAGGTCTGAGCTGCAGAGAGAATTCTGGTGGAAAGCTATGGCTAGATATTTTCACATGACAAGCTTGAAAAATGAAGCAGATGCCAAATGTGCAGCAGGATGTAGAAAGAAATGCTAGGGTAAGGAGAACCGTCTCTTGGGAATATTCCCAACAAAAAGAAAAACATCTGGCCCAGGATTAGAAATCTGGACTATTTCATCTGCATTATCTTAAAACATTTATAATTTATTTTCATGCTGATTTGATGATCTTCAGCTTCCCTGATCACTGTTCTTTTTGTAATAAACCAGTTTTCCTGTATTTCTCCTCCCTGTGTTTTTTTTTAAGCTTTAAATGTACTCATCTCTTGCTGCTACATTGTCTTTAACCAGCGTCTTTGTATAGTGAAATTCAGAGTGGATTAAATTCAGAGTCTCCCTGATTTTAGGTGCATCAAAAATAGTAATACAGCATTACTAAAGAACCTTTTCACACTGCTTGGGCACATCTTTTAAGTATATTTAGTGCTTTTTTTAAAAAATAGTTATTTTAAAAGTATCTATTTACATGATTTTATTTCTACAACTTTTATAAAACACTCTTAAGTAGGAAACTTTGCTTCATGTCTAATGACTCTGTGTCTGATAGTGAATTTGAAGCCTGGGACTTCTCATGTAAACCAGCCAAAATATAACTATTTTTGTTTCTTTATTCTGGTATTTTGGCAAACTTTATATCTGTTAGTTTCATGCCACAAGATCAGTTTTCCATGGGGATATCTGTGTGAATTCTGCACATTTTTCACTGGAGACAAAAAATGTTTCTATTTTTATTGGCTTACTGTCTTTATGAGATTTTTATATCACAGCAGTTCCTTTCAGCCTCAGGTAGATATATATGACTACCTCCAACTCAAATAAGGTGCTACCAGAAAAAGAGAGGAGCAGAAGTCTGCAATTTCTGTTGCACAAAGCCTTCTGCAGAAATGATGAGAGAAGCAGAGGCTTTGTCTGAATGCAGTTGCTGGCCAGGAGCTGGCTGTCCTGGGTCAGTGTCCCATACTGTCTGAACTCCGATCCACATCTGAAAGCTCCATTAGCATTTCACATATGTAACCCGAATAAAAATCATGAATACTTCACCTAAACTGGAAGAATACCACTTATGAGAGAAGAATTCCAATATTGATTTCCACTTGTAGCAGCTATTTTAGTGATCCTTACTGTGTGTAATCCTGGAACAGATCTTGATAGAGCGTGATTTCTTCATGTGGGTGCAGTATGGATATGTTTATTCTTGAAGTGCAGAGTGCAGTAGCATGAAGACACTATTTATAATTTTTTTTTTTTTTTCTCCCCCTCCTCTCTGAAAGCGCTGGAAAGGGCAAAGCTTTTCTGCTGCATCATGTTAGAACGGTGAAGTGGGCAGAATTCAGTTTACCCACGTAGCCTGAGGAAAAATTGGGGAAATGCGCCATCTATAGCCACCTCTGTAGTACTTCTTCTCCTGCGGTTGTGTGCTGCTTTTTCTGTCTTTTCTACAAATCCGTTGTTGAAAACTTTGTCAAGAAATGCTACCTCTTAGTACCAATAAAGGACAGTGAATATTTTTAACCTTTGTATGTTGCCCTTTATGTATTTTTTACAAAAAAACCTGCAGCCTAATGGTAAGGAAAAATAATTCTATGGAGAATTAAGTCCCTCTGAGTTTAAATTTAGTGTCAAAGGAGAAAATGTGTTCCTTTGTTTCTCTTCCCATGTTTCTCCATGGTTTGAAAAAATCTCCCAGGATGTGGTATCAAGTGTCTTTAGGAAATAATCTGTACTCTTTAATGGCAGACCTTGTGCAAAGAAAGAGCTCATGTAGCTGTTCCTGGGGTGCAAGAAAAAGAGGGCATGTTTGAAGAAAGCACTGCATTTTGAGAGCAAACACTGAACAGCATGGAAATCAGCGCTGTGCAGGCCTAAAGTGTCCATCTAGCTCAGCCACTGGGGTGTAGGAGCAGAAAATGTAATGTGGTCAGCATTTGTCACTTTAGACCTTTTGGGAAAAGAAAATTAAAACAGCACCTGTAATTATAATTTCTAACCATTAGTAAAAATTCCAGGTGATAGTTTAGCCTCTTTTGAGCTTTGTTGAATAGTCATATAATTATTAGAATGATATCTTCTCTTGTTCTCTTTTACTGATTCTTAGAAATAAAGTGACAAATTGAAACTACTGCAATAGTTCTCGCTGTTACCCCACAAAGTAACATGAGCACAACAAAATCTCAGCTGAAAATAAATTTGCAATTAGGCATTGCTTTATTCATAGAGAAACAGATTCAATCTTAAAATTATTCTCAATATATTTGTTGATCTAACTCTTTCTACTTACGGTACCTTATGCGATCATAATGATCACAGTTTAGCTTTAAGTTCCCTTGCAACTTCAGGGGTAAACAATAGTGGGGAGTTGGAGATTTCAAATTTGAGACCTTATACTTAGGCTGGCAACAGACACCAGCACTCTTATAACAGACTTGATTAGAATATCCTCTTCTTTTAAGTAAGTTGGCCAACAATGGAAAAAATGTAGGAACGAATAATTTGCTACAATTATTAATCTCATGTATCCTGTTTCCCTTAGTTTCTTCTGTTATTTTTCTGTAGTAAGATTCTTATAATGTAGCCCCCGAAGGTGAATGTTATCTGATGGTTTAAAAATCAATTTTGCATTAGTTGTTTTTGATGGCCGTCATATTTACTAAATGATTCTTTGCTACTTATCTGAAGTCAGATTTTTCTGTAGCTGAAAACATCTTGTAGTCCAATGAACTAACAGGAGAACAATTTATGAAAAAGGCAAAATTGTGCATTAGTTTTGTTAAATCCTTGCCTCTGAAAGAGAAGTGAATTCAAGTGATGCTGAGATACCTTCCCAAGGTACACAGATTTTTACCACTTTATTTTACACGTATCTCTTAAAAATGATATTAACAATATAATGAAGAACTTTCTATCTTAATTGTTTTAATGAAACTCATTATGAAACTGACTTGAGTAGCTATGGTATGCAGATTATTATAATTGAGTTCGTAACAGAAGAGGTGGGCATGTACCAGACACACAGTTTTGAAGATTTTTCTAACAGAAACAAGAAGTAAGTTTGATTTAATTCATCTATTCTATAAATGTTTAGAGAGAGTTTGGTGCTACCAATGAAATTAAAGAAATTAAAATTCTATGTATCAAGGCTTAATAATTATAATCAAAACAGAAAACAATATGAGAAAAAAATCCTTACTTTACTGTGTAAGGGAGCCTCAAGGAATTTATTCTAGGTTCACTGATATTTAATATTCCTGTAAGTGATCTGGAAAAATGGGATGACCAAGGTTGTAAAGTTTGCACTCTACACTGCTTTATACAAAGCAGCAAAAATGAAATGTAGTTGCAAAGAGCTGTAGAAAGACTTCATGGTAATGTCTGAAGTGATAAAATGGCATGTGAGATTTAGTGCAGAAAAATGCACTTGGATTCCATCTTAATTTTCTGCACCAAAACTGTATTAATTTTTGCTCAAGAACTTAAAATTTTAACACTTTGTTCTAAACAAATGTTAGCTCAAAGCACAGTAGCAGTCAAAAAAAGAAAAAGGCAACTAGGCTGTTAAGAGGTGTTAGAAAAGGAAGGGGAAACAAAAAGTAAAAGCTTATGCTCTCATATAAATGCCATAATTTGTCTGCAGATTTACTGTTACCTGAGGTTTTGATTACCTGTATTCTGAAAATGTATTTTAAAATCTAAATGTCTACAAAGAAGGACATCAAGGATGATCACAGATCTGAAAGGACTTTTTTTTAAGGATTCATTAGATAGCTAGGGTTTACTCATCTTGAAGGAGTTACAACCAAGATGGAAATTTATGTAGTGTTGAGTTCCATAGAACAGCTGAATGGAAGTCATTGTTCATAATTTTTCTTCTCCATGCCAAAAACAAGGGACATCATGAAGTTATCCAGTGAAATGTTCAGAAGGGTGCAGACTTATGTGATCAAAGCTCAGAGAGAGTGGCTACAGCAGAAATCCTTGCTGGTGCATGATGTTTTCCTCTCTCCTGCCCTGGAGCCTGACCTGCTGGTGGCGATTTTGTGAGGTCTCAGTGCTGAAGGTTCCAGGTTGATGTCACATGGACTGTGGGTGTTCTGGATGGGAAGTGCAGTGGGGATCAGGTGAAAAAAAAACAGAACAGGATGTGACTCTTGTGTAATCTGTGGATAGAGTGCATTTTAAGTTCTTCTGACTCCTTCATCCTTCACCACAAAGTGCTGCAATTGCAGTCCTGTTCCTGGAAAACCATAATCATTTATGTTGGAAAAGACCTTTAAGGTCGCTGAGTCCAATCCCTAACCCCACACTGCCAAGTCCACCACTAAACCACGTCCCTAAGTGCCACACCTACGTGTCTCTTAAGTACCTCTCGGGATGGTGCAGAAGTCTGATCTTTCCCATGCTTGATTTGAGTGTTTCTAAGCATTGTATGGAGGGGTTTTGACTCTTTTTTTTTTCCCCCTAGCTGCTAGCAAAGATAAATGTATTGGGAACAGTGTCTCTTGCTACTACTGGGAGCTGAGCAGGGATGCTGTTTGCCTCAGGCAGTACTTCTTATTACTCTCAAGACTGATGCTTATAACTTGAAATGGAACCCACTTTAGATGTATAATTAAGTTCTTCTGACAAGAAGAAAATTGCAAATTCAGCTTTTGGAGCTTTAATATGCAGGATAAACATTACAGAACAAGAGCGTAGCATGACTTTGAAGTAGTATCAGTGCCTACAGCTGCAAAATACATAAAACAATGCAACTACAGAAAGAATTAGATTGTATAAAGCATGGAGCTAAGTGACAATGAAAAATCTATGTTGTAGTTGTGTATTTTGTGTATTTTCTTACTGTACAATCATTTAAGACAAGCTGACTGCTATCTGCATTCCCAAGGGGGTATAGGTGAAAAAACTGTTTGCATTAAATTGTGTGCTAGAATGATAGAATCAGTCATAATCTATGAAAAACATTGATGAACAATGAAGATATTTTATCGTTTTTCCTGAATCCTCCTCAGCCTTAAATTACAATGGAAAAATTACAAATAGCTCATTAATTAATGAGTGTTTTTCCTCCCTTTAATCCCTTATAAGAAAGGGAGTAATAGATTAAAAAAAAGTGTCAAGGAGATTTCATGTTTCATGTCTGTAATAAAGTCTTGCAGTTTGACTTTTGATACTGCTTTCTAAGTACAGGAGGGCTGTTGCAGAAAACTCTTGAAGTTCTAGCATTTCATGTAAGATTTTTATATGTGAGACCTGTTGAATAAAGGACGTTCTTGAATTATTTAAATATTTTTTTTCATAATTTGATTATTTTAGGAAAGCAATGATTTATAAACTAATGAGCTTTGATAGTTCTGTTGTGTTTTCAGGATGCTAATATATTGTGTTAATTATTATTCTCAAACAGGTCAGACATTACACTCATGTTGGAAACTTTAATATTACAAATAGAAGTTCCAAATCTAAAGCATCTTGCAAAGAAATCGTCTTGCAGAGTTGTCAATACCACAGTCAGGAACTAATCAGTTATTTCTTGCCTGTTTAAAACGTCTATCTCCTCATAATTCTTGACATTTTTATATTTAGTTCAAGTGTATTGTTGTAGGTCAGGGTAGTGATTTATCAATGTCTTTTTCAAAAGGTGGTGGTGTTTGTGTGACTCCTGCTAAGAGAGTGCTTGGCAGGACTATATCAATCTGTGGCAAAAGCTAATTTTCAAAGTTTTAAAATTTTTAGATTGTTAAATCACCTTTAGAGCTGGTATGCTGTAAAACTGATGTCAAACTTACAAATATAAAAAATATATTCTCATATTACAAAACTTTTCACAGATTAGCAATTCTGCCTTAAAACCATTCTGAGACATGACAGATTCAAATTCTGTAAACTCTGGGTTATAACTCTCAAGTTCTGTTGTAAAATAGATGATTACAGTACTGTAATAAACCATGTTCTTTAGTGTTTTTGTCATATCTTCTCAAATTACAAATTAAGGGTCCCTTTGAAGGCCCTCAACAGCTACTGTTCACTGTTCCTTATTACAGATGATTCTGAAGTACCAATGTTGGCTGTAGATTGTCATAAATGCTAAGGGGATGCTTGAGTAGCAATAATTGCATACAGTGAATTATTGTTCATAATTAGAGTATAGAGGAGAGTAATGCATTCCTTCTTTTTGGTTAATCTTTCCCACTGTAATTATTCTTCCAAGAAATGCATTAGGGGGCAGCAGAGCCATGTGGAGACCAAAGCCACAACTGTATTCCACCTTTTTGTTAGGAATTGTATTTTCTGCAGATGCTGTTGCCCGAATACAAAGCATCATGTTTTCTCAACACTGAATAAGCAGAATGAATAGTCTTTGAGTAATCAAATGTATAATCAGAGAAATTCTCATTATTGCTGAGCAGAGCTTGCACAACGTTAAGGCCTTTTCTGACTCACTCACCACTCTGCTAGAGAGGAGCCTGGAGGGGCCAAGAAGTTGGGAAGGGACACAGCTGGGAGAGCTGACCCCAACTGACCAAAGGGCTGTCCCACACCACATGGCATCGTGTGCAGCCTGGGGACATTTGGGCTGCTGGTGTTTGTCTTCCCAAGCCCCTGTTACATGGGCTGGGGGCTGCTCTCCCAGGGATGGCTGAGCACCTGCCTGCCCATGGGAAGCAGCCAATGAGTTCCATGTTTTTCTTTGTTCATGTGCCTGAATTTTGCTTTTCCTTGCTAAACTGTTTTCATCTCAACCCACGAGTTTTCTCACTTTTCCAATTCTCTCCCTGATCCTGCTGGTTGGGGGAGTTGGTGAGTGGCTCTGTGCTATTCAGTTGATCCTGGGGTTAAGACAATGGAATACTGGAAATGTGGGTGAGAATGTGAGAATTTCAGTCTGCAGTAAGCTTTCCATCTCTAGATTAGGACACTTACAGGTAGTACTTTAGCTACCTGTATGCTTCATCTTTTAGGAAAGGATATATGAAATGTAAAGGGAACTCACAGAATGTGCAACTGATTTTTTTTTTAATTGCAAATTTGTTTCTTTTGCATAGTTTATTCACAAAATAAATAATTTTTTTCAAATCTAGATTTAACTGAAGAAGCTGAAAGACAGCTTGTCATGAGAATTAAAACAGCCATGTTAACCATTCCATTGCTGTTAAAAATCTAAGAGCTGGAGTATTCTGATGTGTGTGAGTGTACAATAATTTCAGAACCCTGTGGCGAAGAGTTCTGTATGAATGAAAATTATTTTGTAGAAGCTATTCGTATAAAAGAAACATTGCCCAACACTCGTACAGTGCAGCTGGAAAAAACTGTCAGAAGAAAAGTAGAGCAGGAAACTTCTGTTCCTGGAGACTGTGAGTTATCTTAATCTTGATCTTTCACCATGACAGCTTTTAGTTGATTTGTTTTCTAGAATGGTGATATTTTAAAAAGTTTGGCTACTTCTGAGGTAGTTATCCTATATAAAAGGATAAAAACATAATAAAGCTTTTTAGGGATTTTAATTTACCTACAATATTTATAGCTTGGTTTGTTGTTTTTTTTTTTTTTTTGAGTAAGACTTTTGAGGACAGAGGAGTTCTCTTTCTGTCTCTCTAGGGAAATAATGAACACATTCATGGGAAAAGATGGTCATCTTTCAAGACTCTAATTATTAGTTTCTATTTATGGAACTGACTCATAATCAGACCAAAATGTTTAAATGGGTCACTACTTTTCTAAGTAAAGTCCTTGCTGTAGATTACCTCAGCGGTCATTGCCCTTTCTCTACTCTTCTTTTTTATGAATAAGTTATAGAAATGTTGCAGCATAGTTTTGATGTGCCTGTTTCTTGTTCAGTTCCTCTTTGTTTCTGGTTGTGTATTTTGTAAATTTTTTTGGCATTTCAGATTCATTGCTGTGTTTTAGTCAGATTTCAGATAGAAATGCTGGTCTAGTTTAAGATTTTATTTTAAGGAGTCATAACTAAGTGTAGAGGAGAAAACATTTAAATAATTCATGTGAGTCTATTTATATATTCAACCTTTTTTTCTGTATCTTTTCATTTTAACAAAATATTGTATTTTTCTTGATGTTTCTGATTCTGCTGTGGGTAGACCTAATCATGCCTGAGTCTTTTCGTCTTCCTGTTTCTCTTAGAATTAGAAAATTTTTCATTATTTTCAAGGACTTGTTTGCAAGGTTGTATTTATCAGCAGAAAACATGCTACAGATGCATGTTTTTCTTAGAAATTATTACAGAATCAATGGGCTGAAGTAGTACTTTTTGTGAAAAGGTTTATGAGCAATAATAGCCATCAGGTGTATCAGATCACACAGAGCTAAGCTGTTATGATCCTAAGGAGAGAAAGAGCTTTCAAATAGTCTGAAACCAGTTCTGTTTTCTGGGGGTTTTGACAGTACTTTCTTGTAAGCAAAACACCGTATTTTATACTTTTGTTTACCGTAAATTTGCTTAAATAAAAGCAGTAAGTAAACTCTAAAGAATTTGCACAGTCAAAATATAGTAGGACAACAAGAAACAACATGAAAAGGAGGTGCAATAAATAAGCTTGTAAGTGGATCATAAAATATTTTTAGTGTTTTTATAGCACTTGCAACAGCTGTTTTGGCTCTATCTTCTCCCTGGAGAAGTGACAGTATCTGATGTTGGGTTGAATCCTTACTTTTATTTTACATAACCATTATTTTTATGCCAGAACTCCTTCATTGAGTCTTCTAAGACTAATCTAACCAAGAGTCCAAGTTGCTCTTTTTTTCTTACTGTGAATACGTATTTTTGATAAGTCATAAATTCCCAAAGCAAGTTTTTGCTGTTAAACAAATGTAGGCCTAAGTCCAGCAAAGCACTTAGATGTTAATAGTTAATTAGATAGTTAGCTATTGTATTTGACTGCACTAGGACTACTTACATATTTTAAGCTTTGGACATACAGAAGTGCTTTAGTGGATTACTGCCCATGTGCAATGCCAAGGAAGAGCAAAACATTTATGTTATTTTACTGAGCTAGGTCCTCTGGTCCAGAGAAATATCTGGAAAGCCTTCACTTGAGGAAAAAAAAATTCAAAATCCTATTTTTAAATAGGTAAAACATTTGCATTACAAATATGCACTCTATAAATATCACAGAATTAGTTTTTAAAAAAACCCCAAGAAAACAGCTGTTCATTTTGAGTTGCTCTTATGGGAATATAACTGTGCTTTGATAAGATTGGCAGTTGCTTTGAAAATGTGGAAGGACTGATGTATTGGGCTGGGACCAGGGAGCTCTGCAGATCTAGGGCTGCTTGCCCATAAAATATGGTCTGGAAGAAGAGGTGGAGAGAGTGAATAATTCTATGGCATAATGTGAGAAAACTGAGTGTGTGAACAAAGCAGCAGCAGTAAAAGGTCTGTGCTGAGAGGCACTGCCTTAGTTTGAGTGTTATAACCCGTGATGGCATGACTGTATTTAGGGAATTTGTGATATATTGTGCTGGGAAAGATGAACAGCATGCAAATGAGGTTATTTTGGTGTTTTATAAAAAGAAGTATTAAAACCCAAACCAGTGACAATTGTTATGCTAGACGTTATTGAGGTGGTTGTAAAGGCTACATAATCACTGTGTATCCGTGATACATCTGCACACATCTTCAGGCAATGGAATCTCAGGTCTTATTCCAGCTGGTTCATCAATAAAGTTCCAGGTAGTATTTGAGAATGTGAAAAACACCTCCTTTAAAAACAGCATGTATAATCAGCCTAAATCTACTTTACAAGGCTGGGTATTGAAAGTACAAGGTGCTGCTGGAGTCTGACACTGATACATCGGCTAATGCTGGCAACATGCTGGGCACTACCTGTGTGCTGTAACACTGGAAGGCAGTCCATTAGTGCCTGAATTAATGCACTCAGGGACTTTTAATTCTTCACAGAATCTATTTCCATATTTAATTACGGGAAAGTCAGAGAAAAAAGTTACAAAGCACCTTCTTCATCCATTTCATTGTCAACGGGAGTGGCGATTAGTAATTCTTCTTCAAGTTATATTGCAGGGCTCACTTAAAATAATGCAGCTCCTTGCTGAGTTTGCTCCAATTAAACCATATTTTATTTGCTAATGACTTACCAAGTTGACAATGACCTTGAAGTTGGTATTGTCAACATTTCTTGGCATAAAGAGCTGGATGATTTACAGTTATTAAAAGTGCATCAATATATTCTTCAGTCTTTGTCAGTATTTTTAGAAAGATTTTTAATTCTATTACAGATAGGATACTTTACCTGACTAATGTACAGGTTAGTAAGTTAAGTAGCAGTCAATTTATATTGTTTTTACTGAAGATTTTAAATATTTGTATATTTAAAACAACACTTCTATTGTTTTTGAGTTTACAGAAGTGTATTGAACTGAACCATCTTTAAAACTGAGTAGCTTGAATAACTAGAAATGCAAGTCATTACTGTCACATTTCTGTTGGTCATATCTCGTTTATATAAATTAACTTACAGATATTTAGATACTGAATTTCACCATTTCAGAAGTTACACTTTATCATGGTAACATTTATTTCACTGTAGTATCATTGTATTGGTATTAACATCACTAGTACTGTATCAATGTAGTATCATCTCTAGTATTTCACTGCTAGTGTCATTGAACAGGGTAAGATATTTTTTGAAAGCTTCTTGGCAATTTAAATTGAAGGTGACTAGTAAAATTGCATTTACTATTGTAAATAAAATTTAGAAATGCTTAGAACATCACAGTTAAATTAAGTGATGTGTGTGCCTTTAGAAGGGATTTACAGTGGACAATCTTGAACATTTTAGATCAAACAGAATTTTCATCAAATGAATGCGCTAATTAACTGTTTTGTCACTAAAAGTATCACTGAACTTACCAATTTCCTGGGTTTTATCATGTTTGTCCTTTGGTAAATTGATGTTGCCTGTTCTCTTAATCCCGATGCATATGTAATCACTGTACTAATTAATGAACATTATTTGCAGGGAACTAACATTAATTCTTTCATATTACATCATATCTGTCTTGAGGCAAGGGGGGAAAGAACATTAATGACTTTAGAAAGAAGTTGATGTCATTATTTTAAAAAATACCCTATTATAAATTCTGCATTCTGATTTGATATATTTAAATTGGATGATGTTTTTATTTGTTAGGAACATTATTGCATATCCAAAAACATGATTTACTGTGTGCCATTTAAAAAGAAGTGATCGAACTGCCATCTTACCTCAAGGAGCTCTTTTAACAATATACTATTTATTTTACTTTCAAGAATTGAGTTACTATGCCATAAAATTTTACTTTAATGGAGTCATCATTATGAGCAAAATTGTAACTGAGAAATCACATGATCTAATTGATGTAACCTGTTTCCTTCTTAACTCTGAAAATGCTCCCAGTTTCTGCATCATGCCTAATAACATACCTTAGAGGATACCTTAGAGGCTTTGGACTGTTCAATCTAGAGATTGTGAGGTGTCTAGGATCCTTTGAATGGTTAAATATTAAATATTAGAGTATATATATGTATGTATGTATGTAAATAAATATGGCTTCCTAGGGAGTAGCAAGCACAGATCTCAGTTTAAGTCACTCAATTATACACATAAACTTAAGTATACAAATGATGATTATCTCTTTCTGTCAAAAAAGCCTTTTAATTTTTTTTTTTTCAATCATACAGTAAGTAGAGTAAATGTAGAGTGAGAATGTGCTGACCATTCTTCTGTAGATGTTAGAATACGGCTGTAAATGCCTGTCATCTGACTGGATGACATACTTCCATGTCAAGGTTTTCTTCCACAATATTTTTGTTTGGAAACATGCTCATTTGAATTAGTGGGGGATTCAAATAAATAAATTTTTGTAAGAATGCATAGTGTGACTAGTGTGTAAAAAGCAGACATGCCTTCCAATGTTCAGCATTTTAGTTTTTACTCAGGAAAAATCCTCATTCTTCAGTGCACTCATCTCTGATCTTTGAAATTGCTCATAATTTTCAGGGTTTTTTTTCAGTCATGTAAGGTTTGCTGCTCCCTAATAGAGTATATATACAAAAAAGCAGCATATGCATGCAATGAGAGAATGACTGCTTTTTTTCCTATTTTTTTTATATTTAGATTTACAAAACATAGAAGACTTTATACCTTGTGGAAATAGATACTTTTCATTATTCTGGAAACAAATACTATAGTATTAGAAATGTTTAGTATATTTAAGACACATTTCTAAATGAACTACTCTTTTCTATGTGAAGTTCATTTACTTTTCAAGTGCTGCCCCCAGAAGAGAGAAGCAGGAAGTACAGATACAGCAGATATACAGACAAATCTCATACTAAAATGGCAATCTGCACATTTTAATCTCCATAGCAGGGCTGTATATTTTTGCAGTTTATTGTTAGTAATTTAATCTCCTTCCTTTAGACACACAAATGACTTCTCTTTTTTCAGGGCTGATGCCCCTCTGGGTGGGATTCAGGTTGGTGTTCGTTTGATGTTTTTAGCTGCAAGAGGAATTAGGTCTAGCTGTGATATAAGGCTGCTCTCTGCCCAGCATTTCCCTGGTCATACAGGAGGTGCTGGAGATCAGGGCCCTCCTCCCCCACCAGTGGGGTTGGAATGTACAAGACCTCTTGCCATGAGAAATGATCTGTTCCATTAATAATAGTATTGTGTTCTTCCTTTATTAGTATTATAATCAAATGTAAGTAATTCCACAGAACTAACCATATAAAAATTCAATATGCTTATCCTTATTATAGAATTCAAAATAAATTATATTTCTACAGGATCCAATCTGTCACAATTCAGACTAGTTTTAAAAAGAACAATTTGTACATAGCTGAACAATATGTTTTGTTTTACCATGCATTAAACCAGTAATAAATAGTGCCTTACAGAACCACTTGATGGTGCTGTCACCCTTTTGCTCTGAAAATTCAGTTTGGCTCTCATGCTTACTTTATAATAGTGAACATCTTAAATTTCTGTAAATAGTGAAGGAGGAGGACTTGTATAAGCAAGGAAAATATTTTTGGGCTTTTTTTCTTTTTCTCTTTTTTTTTTTTTCTTT
>WEIU01024402.1:9361-61940 GCA_013389925.1 Aegithalos caudatus
TTTTTTTTTTTTTTTTTTTTTGTAATTTCTTCTTCACACATCACTTTGTAGCAGTCAGAAACAAACAAACAAAGAAGGATGGTATTGCTACATATCCCCTGCTTTGTTCAGGAGTTATGAAACTCAAGGTCTCATCCAAAGGGAAGGCTTAGCCCAGACTGAGCACATCTTGGTGTGACCTGCTGTCCAGGTAAGTGGCCACGTTACCAGCCCTGGAATGAGTCTGCAGCTGGTTCTTGCAGGAGACCCTGGGTATCAGCTGGGTTTTCTAGTGGCACAGCAGCCCCCCAGAAACCCTCAAAGAGTGGCACAAATGTAACTCACAACTTGCCAGGGCAAGCCCCATCCCTCAGGTACCTGGCATTAAGACACTAAAGATGTTTGCTCCAGGGGCTGTTATTATCTTGCTCCTTGTACAGGGGCTGGCACCTGGGGGTCCCAGCTTAGTTGAGGCCTGTAGCTATTCCTGCAGTATAAATGTTATTTATACAGTGCAATTAAGCAGAGGTTTAAGGTAAACAGCTGCAGCACTGTGTTAGGTACCAAAGTGAAAGGACATCTTGTGAGACATTTTTAAGAAAAAAAACCACAAAGTTTTAAACTCCTGTTAAACAAAGAGACAGCTTTTGCAGATAGGTTAAACAAAACAAACAGCAAACAATTTGTTTAGAGAAGTAGCTATCTCATGAGCAAGCTAAACCTAAGTGTAAGCCAGAGACAGGAGCATAGCCATCTTGTCTTGTCTGTGTGCTCCCAGCCAGCTGCAGGCTGCTTTATTCCTAATCTTTGGATGGCAGACTTTGGGAAAAAAACTTGCTGTGTTTTAGTACACCAAAATCAACATAGTTGCCACTCTGTAAATGCATGTTAGAGAAGGACTAAAGCAATGCTTATAAACATCACACCCTGCTGTTTGTACAGTTTTTCATCATACTAAGGTCTGGATTCCCCTGGGGATTTCCACAATCACCCCACCCAGAAAAAGGACTCAGGAGCAGACTTTTCCCCCACAGAGGTCCTGAGCACCAGCCAAACTTCTGGGTTCCTCCATCTTCCTGTCTTTTGAAACAAGCAAAACAGCTGGAATCTCATCTCACAGTCCATGTGAACTTTTAGAGTATGTTTTCATTGGTGCAGCATTGATTTTACTAGGATCAATGTAAATATTACGTTAGCTTGCAACTGCTAATTATATCAGCATAAACTTAATTTATAGTGATGATCACAGTCCTAATGCTGTGCTGCTGCCAACCCTCACAACTGATGCTTTGAGACAGCATGTAAATCCAGCCATTAGCAATCAAGTAAATGCTCCCATTACACATCACTGATACTGGCTAAAGAACTTTTTAATTGACTTCTTAGGATTTATGACAGATGATGCAGACTGTGTGTTTAAGTTCAGGATTCTTTTTCATGTTTTTATATCTGCTGCTGCTTAGACAGATGCTGGTCTTAGAGTAAATAGTGTAACATTACGTGCTTGAAATTGAAAAGAGTTTGTTTCACTTGGAAAGAAGATAAAAAAGAGGGCTCAAGAGAAAACCTATGAAGGAATGAACAGCACAGAAAAAAGTTAAATGGGAACATCTCTTCCACATCTGCTAAAATAAAATTACTCAAACAGTCATTGAAATGAAAAGGTGGTAAATTCAAAAGTGGTTAAAGGGTTTTCCTTCATAAACAGAAAGTGATAATTTGGTTACTTGAGAAATCACCAAGGTCAGTAATTCAGCAACTTTCAGATAGGGATTGCCCATTTATATGTAAAAGACTATCAAGAGAAGTTGCATTTAAAACTCATGCTCCCAGGCAGGAATGTAGCTTTAGGATCCTGTGGCTTAAACTGCTCTCTAACAAGCCTGAAGTCAGGCTGACATCTTCACAGAGGCTGGATTAGACAATAGGGGTTTTCTTATCCCTTTCCACTGAAGCATCCGCAACAGCCATAAGGAGAATTAAAAATGAAAAGCACACCACCAAACCAAAAAGAAAAAGCAAAAAAACAAAAAAAACCAAACCAAAAATCCAGAAAATCCCCCCCCAAAAAAACCAAAAAAACCCCCCACAAACAAACACTAAAAACACATGCAACTACCCCCACCTCCCCTCCCCCAAGTATATAACAAACAAACAAAGCAAATGGCTTTTATTCCTGGAAGATTTTAGGTTTACGATAAGGTACTGAAATTTCAGATGCTCCAGCATTTGAAAGAAAGCTTACTGTATGGGGGATTTTCAATGCCCCTGTCTGCAAAAAAAAACCTCCCAGAGGTATCCATGAAATAGGGTTATTGAGTTGCACAGACACTATGGCAGTGAGCCAGGAGGCAAATTATTGTAATAAACTCAGGATCTGAAGGCTAGGGGACAGTAAAATAGTGTCTAGGCTATTGGGGGTTCGAGGCAGCACTGAAGAGGGGATAGAGCAGAAAAAAATCAAACAGGGTGAGATGAACGGCATGTTTTATTTCCCAGATAAATCACAATGACAAAGTTTTACACCTTTGAGCATCATTTGGAACACAAAGTACCTGCATAGTCATGCACCAAACTGCTTATTTGTTTTTAAATAGTAGATCTTTCTGCTTGTTTTTAATAATAGGTATTTTTGTGTTCTCTCACTCTCTCTATATATATATGTGGGTATGCTTATTTAGAAAATTCATATGTTTATATATACATAAATATCTATATTAATTATGTGTATAGGTGTTGTTTATGTGCCATAGCTTCTATGATGCATATTCATCACATCAAAAAGTAGACTAGAGGTTTAAAATGGTACTTAAATACATTTTTGAAAGCATGATATGCTAGCCAAGGTATACCCATAGCTGTCAATACAGAGACATTTTTCCAAAGGAAAAATCTCCAAACAAACCAGTGGGTTTAAGCTCAGCAGGTTTTGGTAACTGCAGGTGACATTTCTAAATGTTGTGTAACTCTGAAGCAGTGGAGCAGAGGTAGGTAACCTCTTCCTCTAAGATGAATAAAGGGGAAGGACTCTGCCCCCACCTGGGATCTTGGCTTTCCTTTTTATAAAGAGGTACTGCAAAATGTACCCTTAAAAAAGCACTGATGAATTTGAAAGCATCCTTGCTGAGCCCTTTCAGATTAGCATAAATCTAGATTCCCTGTGAAGACGTATGTCACCATTTATAGGATGTTTATTGATCTGTATTTATCTTTGTCAAGGACTCTGCTAAACATGGCTTTAACTACAATTGAAGATTCAGATGAATTGATTAGAAATGTATCCAGATGAAGCTGTTCACTTTGCTGGTTTTGTCTGCATCCCTGTCACACAGAATAGACTGTGCGCTAAATGGCAGCTGGATCTCGAGATGATTCTGTTTTGGCAGGTTTTCAAGGCGGTTGCTGTGTTTTGCCTACCTGATTTGCCATCTGTTGAATCTGATGACATTTGTTAGCAAGCAGCTGGGGGAATTTAAAAAAGTTCACATTGCAAGTACATGTGGATCAGTGAGTATTTTGTGCTTGGGTATAGAGCTGAAGATTGCTGCTGTGGATAGAACAGACACAAAAATACAATAATTTTCTTCATAGTAGGATGAAATTTATGCTCCGATTATCTGATTTCCAGGTTCCATCACCTGCTGGCTTTTAGGTCTAAAACCCCTTTCCTGGGGGGGAAAAAAAAAAAAAAAGTTCAAAGAAGATGGAATTAATCATTGTAATGAACCATAGTAAGCAACAAAGGGGTTTTAACTACTTCCAAGTAAGTTCAGCAATGCTCAACAGCCCATTTAATGGCACAAGTCATTTGCCATCATAGAGGATTTCCTGTTTTGCAGACATAAATCCCTGCTTACATGCAAAGCAACAGGCTAAAAAGTTCTTCAGATCATTTTGCATTAAGCACATGCTGGCAAGTGTGTTAGAAGTCCCATGCACCCAAAGACTAAGACAGTTTAGAAGAAAATATTTTTGGCCTGTGACCTCACAGCTTTGTGCAACTTGAAGGTTTTCTCCTGGAAAGAATAGTGTTAGCCATATTTTGATAAGCTTGAAAGGGATTCAACATTCACCTTTTCATCATCTTTGTATTCTTCACTCAGTCTAGTGTCCTTCCTAAAAGCTAAAGCTACAAAATTGTGTCTCATCGCACAATTGTGTGCCATTGCTTGGATAAGAAAGAGTAATGGACATAAATGTCCCTCCTGCTAGGCAGCCACTTCAGAGTAATTTGGGCTTCAGATTTACTCTATGCAACCAAATGATTAAATTATGACTGAGACATTCTGTTGCAAGACAGAGCGGCACCCTCAAGGCTTCAGGCTGATACATTTACCATAGAAACGCAGAGAGAGAAAAATATTTATTTCATTAAAATTAAGACTGTTTTTCACCATGACATAACCTTAAAATGGTTACGAGAAATTTTCTCATTCAAATAGAATAATTTAAGAACAGTTAGTTCCACAGCATGACGCACCCCACAATATTATGCCAAATTACAGGTTAAGCAGTTGAAATGGCTTAAAAAAGCTTTACCATAAAGATTAATTCCTGACTTTCCTTGTCTTCATTCAAAAGCTGTGAAAGGTTACAGCTGGGTATAACAAAGCCCTTAGATGCAGGATAATACAAATGAAGTTTAATAGCTAAGACAGTGTGATAAGAAGAAACTGTCCCAAAACTGGCTTCCTTTTTTTAAAAAAACCTACAAAAATTGAATTGAACTGCTATTGAATTGATCTTGGAATTAAAAAGATAAATTTGAAAGTGTTCAGTGGACCTGCAGCCCAGTGTGAGAGAGAAGTATTTTAATATTCATAAGGAAACACTGAAAGCAGAGTCTACAAATTTCAAAGCCTTTCTCTTTTCACCCAACAGTGATCCTTATGCTCACTGAATCTGGAGGAACAGAGTGGGTTCTCCTAAGGCTTTCAGGGCAATAAGCACGGTGCTGTTCTGATATTAAATGAGCCATCCCACAATTTAACGGATTCATGAGGAATTCTCACGGGAGAGGATCTGAGAGCTGTGGGATTATGAGCACTAAAAGACGTTGGGAGAGGCACTCACTGATGCAGTCTCACCAGATGGGTGAGTGCGTGAGATAGAGGGCAGCTGAGGCTGGCTACTCTTCCTTCTCTCCTGCTGTTTTTACTGACCTGAAGTTCCTCTGAGCAATAAAGAGGCTGAAAGCCTGGAAATGAGCTGGGGGTCAGTAGCACCATGTGATCTCTCAGTTCTTCAGGCCCCATCAGTGAATGGCCTGCAGACCATGGCTTGGGACTTGCAGGGGAACTGAAGGGAAAGGAGGACAAAACAGATTATACAAAAAACTCACACCACTTTCAAGAATTCAGTTTAATAGGGATCCCTTTAAAGCAGTGCAAACATCTTAATTAAGTGTACATAAACTAATTTGATCCTTTGTTTAAATCACTTTACAGTGATTCGTCAATGCTAGCTAAAAGCAGTATGTGTAAGGATTACACTGGTTTAAATGTCTACAATATGGGTGTGCACTGATTTACTGACATTGATTTGATTATAGATTTGATTATGTAAATGCAACGTTCCCTAATTTCATTGGTTTATTGATACGGTAGTTAATTAAGCAGGAAAGGAATGCAGAAAGAAGGATCTTGTTTTAGACTACAAAAGGGTTAATGAATCTTTTAATATGTTTATTCTGTTTATAGATATTTGATAAAAACACTGACTATTTTGATTTTACATCCCCCTTTCTTTTACAAATCTAATTAAATAATTTTCATGCCAATTAGACAGATTATACTAATATTAAGGCAGGCCTTGTGCTTTTATTTCAAGGTGGTAAATTTGAGAGAGCTGTTGCAGCATAAATTCCTACAGGTGAAAACCACAGGTAGCTAAGGCCAGTCTGTCTCAAGTCAAAAGACAGCCACTGCCCTGAGAAGCTCATGGTGTGGGTTCAAGGCAAGGCAGATACAGTCAGACAGTGGAGCCCACACAAATCACTGCACAGCATCAGTCAGCAGGATTTGCTGCTGATCTTAACCACAGTCTAACAATTAACATTTTGCATAAATACGGTGATAAGGAAGAGTTTTTAAAGAGTAGAAGAGGGATAATGATGTGTCAGTGCAGGCACATTTTTTGTTGGAGAGGGAAATTCTGGAATGAGTGCTGATTTTACAATCTGCCATGTTTTTATACTGAACATAAGACATTAGTATGAGGGTGGTCAGCCTGAACTTTTAAGACAGACAGGACACATTCAATGCAACTGGAAAATGGAAAACTGTGAAGGAAAAAGGTATGGAATCAAGCAATAGACAAGGATCCCTGGCTCTCTAGGAACAAGAATGAGGAAGACACTACAAGGATGTTGCAGTGATGCAAGTGAATGGGACTGAGAATTTTAGCAGCATGGCATCACAGGAGGATACCATGGAAAGACAAAGTACCTGACTTGGTCACAAGCAAGAAACAAGAATATGAAGAGTGGTATATGCAGAACACAATGCACAGCAGAGAGGACTAAGCAGCAGAGAGGACTAAGCAGAGGCTAACATGGCAATCATTAGAGCAAAGCAAATGAGACTATCAAAAGAGTTAAGGAACTCTGCTTTTTTAAACTCAGTGACTTTGAAATGGTAGATGAAGATGTGTAGAGGCAAGGTGGCTACAATTGTGAGGTTGGCAGACTGAGATGAGAGATACTGACCCATGAATTGCCCTCAGTCGTGTGATTTATGGATGGCTTATTGGTCAAGGAAGCTCAAGATGAAGCAGCGACCAAACCTTTGGCCAAAACAAAGTAAGTAGAAACTCTGTGAAAAAGGTTTCTGTTAAATGGAAGGCAGGAGAACATCCAAGACACAGTTAGAAGAAAACAGTTCCAGATAGTTGTTGGCTGGATATAGGTGAGTGTATTTTGAGGAGCAGGGAAGAGTGAAGGTCCATTCTAAGGTGGTGTTACTGTACATCTTTCTGCAGGGAGAAGGAGCCAGGAAACTGTGAGAAGAGGACAGATAAGATGGATGGAGGGGCCAGAAGGGAGATGAAACACTCCTATGTTTTGGAAGACAAGAGGTTACAGAAGAGGAGGCAGAAGGTAAGGTCAGATGGTTGAAAAGCTGTTCTATTTTTACCTCCAAGGAGGCTGGAATGAGATGGCAAACGGCAAGATTAAGGGAGGGTTTGAGACGTGGGTCAAGAAGCAACTGGCATAGTGAGTGCACCATCCAGTCAAGGTGAGTAGGAGAGTAGCCTAGATGGGAAGATCACTGACATTAAGAGATGGAGGGGATATGGGAGGATTTGGGATGTACCACAGGCACCTAAAAGGGAGTTTGGAAGGAGGGGGCAATGCAAGAGTATGAGCGATAGCCAGGAATAGTAAGTGGCCATGGGATGGGGGTATTAGATGTGGACTTAAGACAGATGGGAGAAAGAAGTCATGAATAGGTACTGGGAATTTGCAGTGGTGGGAGGGAAGGGAGACAATGTCTAGGGAACATGGCAGGTTTGTGGGAACTGCTTGTGCGTCCGGATGAGAGGAGACCCTGCCGAAATGAGGACCGGCATATGGACAAGGCTGGGAGAAAAGCAGTCAAAAATTTGAAGCTGATGTCTTGTGGCCATGGATCTTTCCTCTTCCCTGTTTGTGTGGAAATGCTAACCCTGTGTGATTCAATTACTTCAAATTTCCTTGATTTGGAGGCATTTTTGTCTTCCTCAGCAACAGTGTGCACAGTCATCCCTCTAATTGCAGCAGGAGCGCTGTCATACTCGGCAGGCACAGAGCTTGCAAGCTTTCAAAACATGATGGTGCTCTGGGATCAAAGCTTGCAAGGGTCCTTTTTAATTAGTATCACTTTATATTTTGTGGGTCTGTCTCCACATCCCTAGCTTTAGCCTGTTGTAAATAAACACCTTGGAAACCTGAATTAGGGGTAAACATGATTGTGTGAAACAAAAGGTTTGAGAGGTGTGAACTGCTTTATTTGCCTCCAGGAGTGCTTAAACCTGACACTTAAAAGAATGATTTAAAAGTCAGCATTGTGTGGTTCACAGGTGATTTTAGCTGAAAGCTCAGGTTGGGAGTTTAACGCTGCCATGCAAGGACATGAAGCCCCATATTTAATGCCTACAGCTCCAATGTCACAACCCGCATCTTCTTTCCGACCACTCCTGTATATACAATCTATCTTAATGCTTGTGGTGCACTGAAAATGGCCCTGGCTGTGGCTGTCTCCTGAACTGGGGTCAGGTCTGGTCCCAGGGCAGGGGACAGGGCAGCACAGCGTCACCTGCTGCCAAGCCATGGATAGTGGCTTGTTTGTTTTCAATGGGAGTTTCGTTTTCCTTCTTTGGTCCTCTTTCCTCCTTGTGTTTAGACATTGTTTTTCAAATATGCCTCTGCTGAAGCTATATTTAGGGCTTGTTTTCTAATTTGGCACTGTTTAGGCTCTCTCACATAGATCTTCTTGGTTTTTTTAAATTTTTATTTTAAGCGCATGATACCTTTAAACGTGTAAATATCCGGCCTAATTGGAATGCCTAAACAGTCACTTCCCAAACTGCCAAGATGTTAAAATCTGTTGATGTGTGCAGTCCCGAAGTTACCATGGCAACCACATCCATTGCCAGAGAGACATGCTAGATCCCCTTCAGCTTGTGGAGGGCATTCCTCAGCCCCAAACTTTAGGCAGCATATTTATTTCCAGCTCCTGAGCAGTTTGCTAGGCTATAGCTACATCCTGATGGTGAATGGGAAAGGGGAGGGAGTCCTGGCCCGCTCCCAGGTGGTGAAGGCCGCTCATATGCCCAGGTCTTGCAGCACAGGAGGCTCAGTCTAAGCAGCCCAAGGGTGGTATCACTGTCCATCACCCTGGCTGAGGAAGGACACAAGCAGGATTCTTGTGGGATAATGAGGTATGTCTGACTTTCAGTAGCAAATGGATGACAACCACCTTGAGTGACAGAAAGTGTGTTAGAGGGTGCTGGCTTATTCTCACTGTGCAATGGTGAGAGTCTCAAGTCACAGCCCATGTGGTTTTTGGCCAATCCCCACCATTGCTGCTGGGGCACTACCAAGGAGCACAGAGTACACTCACCATAGTGGCCCAGCTCTGGTGTGAAGGAGTGGTGCTCTGAAAAAGCTGAGTACATTGTGGGAGAAGCACAGAGAGACACACTCAATGCCTCTTTATGAAAAATACCGGTCACCTTTTTATCCTTCAGTTTGTTCTCAGAGGCAATTTCTGGAGCAACTTCCACAAGCTGGTTTTGTTCTCTGCCCCACAAACTACAGTTATATACTACCATCAGGGTGAACATGTAGAGTTTGCATTTTTTCCTTTTGTGGTAAAGGAAGCATTATGCGAGTAAGACAAAGTTTGCAGTTCCTTTTTCACATCTTTTGTCCTTCTTTAGTCTAAGGGTTCTACCCCTGAAGGGTCCACAAAACTATTGTAAGAAGAATTTTGAGGAGAGGCTCAAGCATGTGTTGAGAGTTTCCTGCACTGAGGCTTCCATCAAAAATGCATGGGGATGGACTCAATGTTTGCCGCAGCTTCCTTGGTATGAGAACTTGTTTTCATTTTACATTTGAACTAAATCCAAGAAAAACAATGTGGCTGTGCAGAAAGGTTTGCCTTTTGTCTTGCTGCTTCTGTGAAACTTGCCTGGGCTTTCCATTAGGAGTGAACAGCTTTTATGTTTTTTCTGTACACTGTCTAATATCAGACAAATACTTAAGAACTTTGTGCTTTTAATAGCTTTGGTATTCCTACCATGTCTGACAATTGCAATCCATGTAACCATTAGTTTTATTTTTACATCTATAAATATTTATTTATATATATGTGTACATATATGTGCATACATGCCTTCATTTTCATAGCTGGACAGATATAGTATCAGTCATCGTGAAAGTATGTTCCAGCAACAGTCACTCTCTGCTCCTGTTTAATAACCTCTCAAGATCAATTTACTCATGTCAGCATTTTCAAAAACCATGTCAAAAAGTCTCCTTACAGACTCATGCATTTGCTTAAAATTTATAAATATATGTTTAGAAAATAAAAAGCAGGCTGGGTTTGAAGATTGAGTTTGATTTCTGCTATTAAAAAAAATCCAACTGTACTTTGATCTTTTCAGATTTGCATGAGTCAAGTTTAACTCTGCAAGAATGAGGATTAGAAATTTAAAGATTACGATATTCTTGTGAAAAAGAATGATTCCAGATACAAGTACTAGAAGCCACTTGTTTTCGTTCATTGTGGCAGCTCCTGACACAATGCTGGGGTACCAGTGAGCCAGGGTCCAGCTGAACAGGGGAACTGCAACCCCTTCAGCATCTCAGCACTTTGGGGACTGCTTTCTTCATGTTCTCTGTACCAGTGCATTTCTGTTAGTCTAGTTTATGCCATGTTTACTACCTAAAACTCAACAATGCTCTGCAGTTGTTAACTTTTGTTGAGGATTATGTCAGGTTCTTAACAGTGAGCTTTTACTGTGGCCACATCAATACACACTGGTAGTGTAAGGAGGAGCACTGTCCCTTGCAGCCTGGCCAGCTCTGCTCTGCCTTTTGACTCCTGCAGCAAGGGAGAAATCTGTGCTGGGTTTCACAGAACTTTCTTGGTTGCTGTGAAAGCATTGTCTAAGGGTCATAAGATAAAACAGCTTTTTTCTTCATGGGGTGGTGGGTTGGCCACTTAATTTTGCCTTCACCTCCAGCAAGCTCTCTCTTGTTGCTTCTAGGTGATTTATCATGGAGATGTTTTCTCAGGTTCTGTAGGCTTAATAAGCATTAAGCAATATTTAAGCAAATATTTTATTCAAAATTCACTAAAGATGCTGTGTCAGCTGCAAAATGTAGTGCACTCTTCTAAAGAGGATCCCAAAAATTCCACCTGCCCCCTGGGATAATGCTTCTAGAGTAACAGGGAGGCCTCCGGGCCGGGACGGGATGCTTTATTCCCCTCTAGTCCCAAACACCTGTTCTTACTTTACTCAGGGTCAGACCTGTAGTTCCCAGCTGCTGCAAAACAGAATAGTATGGAAGACTTTCAGCCAATGAAGGGAAAAAATCAGCTGTAATCCAATTACAGAAGAAAGAGATGAAAGGGGCAGGGAGGTTTCCTGGCCCCTATGCTAGGAATGATAATTTTAACTATACTTCTAATCCTAAATATTTTAGTAAATGAGCTGCATGAGCTCACCATGCTGCTGACTCTTCCCCATTCCAGTCAGTTTATTGCCTGCACAGCCATACAAAGCATCCCCCTCTAAAATGGACATCTCTGTTTTAAAAGGAGCTGTTCTTTGTCCTCTCTTTTTTGACTTGATCACCCTGACACAGGCAGCCTCGGAAGAGGAAATTTACTGCCAGCTGTCTCACTTCTATGAAAAGAAAGAGACATGGCTTCTCCACTCCTTGTATCTTTTCTTTGAGCTCCATAAGCAAGAAAGATTGCACAGCTATCTGAGCCCAAACAAGACTACGGACAGTTTTATTTGTCCACCAATTACCACCCATTTGTCATGAATTAAGGCAGAGAAGGATGAGCAAGTTTATTTTCTATTCTACCCATGTTACTTCCCTGAAGATTTTCACTCTGGGGGGAGATGGAGCACATTTTTCTCTGCATACAAGTTTCAAAAACAAAAAGGAGAAGAGAATGCCCTTCAAAACTCTGGGGACATATGTCAGAGATACTTTGAAGTCATGATACATCCTTTTCAATCCCATGTAGGTGCCAGAACCCTGGGGTCCTGCAGTCCCAGGTTAGTTCAAACCTGTTGCAGCTCTTCTGAGAAGAGCTGTGCTTGTGCCTCTCTACTGCATAAACATACAACCCTGCCACAGACAGGTGTGTGAGCAACGCCAGGAAACAATGTTCTGTGTGACCTGAGGCCCTGCCATGCCTTTTTCTTTTTGGGTTCCTTCTCCCACCTATTTGGGCTGTGTATTTCTCAAGGCAGAGGCTCCTCTCCTGAGCCTGTGGAGTGCTCTCCCACAGAGGTGGCTCAGCACAGCAAGGAAAAATTTTTGCAGTAGAGAAGGAGCAACTGCAAGCCCAGTCAGAAAGAAAACTACTTATTTTCCTTTGGAAAAAAAAACCACAACATCAAAGGATTTTAATAGTGTTTAAGTAATGCTTTTTTAAATGTGAAGATACTTGTTTTCTCAGTCATTTGTAACAAAACCTATTACATGTACGACAGTGCAATCCATCATAAACACAATGAAACATGCAAGGTGGGAGGAGGAACTCATGCCATGTTTTTAATAGACATTTCTTCCCTTCCCCCTCCAAACTGAAGGTATTTGTTATGACTTTTACTTAAAATGGGGAAAGAGGAGAGGGAGGAAAGTATGTTTTGAATTCACTGGAGAAGAAGGAAGATTTGTTTTATTTTATTTTAGTAGCTCCAGGCTGCCTTTGAGTCACTAGGTATTACAGTCCTGGTGCATCTCTAATTAATAAGATCAACTGCCCCTGAATTTTCTTTTACAAACTAATTTAGATATGTCAAGGCTGCAATTATTTTGAGAAAGATCTGACTCCTTGCTTATTCATCTTTCCTCCTACTCCATGAGAAAATAAAACCATCAGCCTAAATGCCCTTTGAAGTCTGTTTCAGGTACTTGATTGAAAATTAAATACTGCCTTGCCGCTGTTAAAAGTGGTCAAGGTTCCCATTCTTTTTTCTTTTTCCCTCACCACCACCCTACAATTTGCAAAGGATAATGAACCCTGGGATCTGGCTTAGTTCCAGATACAGCCTAGCACTGATGTGACCATCTGGGCCCTACCCCCCTGTGTGACAGACGTCACGGGTGAGATGGTGACACCACTGGGGTCAGTGACAAAGCACCTGGCTCTGCTGCCCCTGGCATGGGAAGGGTCTGACCCTGCAAGGTGCCAAGTGTCCTCTGGCTGCAGCTGACCTCTCAACCCCATGCAATCAAGATCTCCCTTAGTCCCAGAGAGCCCTAGGATTTGTGAGGAATGGCTCTGAAAACTCATAAAGATCAAGCTGTTTATTGGGGTGAGTGGTTTACTTTTATTTGGCAGTGTTTGTGGAGCCTGGGCACTGGGCTTGCATTATAAAAGTTATTGCATATCAGGTGCCTCCCAAAATCCTGCTCCAATAATCCCTTCTTGCTGGAAGCCTCCAGAAAGAAAGGAGGCAGGGGAGAGGAAAAAAAAAAAAAATTTGGGCTCCCACTTGTTAAACCCTATCAGTCAAGCTTTCATCTCTTGGCTGATGCCATGCATCTGGAATGCTGAAACAACAGGCTGAAACAGCAGGCCCAGCCTGGGCTACGCATTTCTTCCTTGTAGGAATGGTGCAACAAGGCAGAGCAGCAGCTCACTGACCAACACAAGAACTGTATCCACCAGCAGAAAGAAAAGCTAACTATACCTGGGTTTTACAGGAAGATCTATTTTTTGTTACAGAAGTTGAGCCCATTTAAATGAAGAAAAACAGCCTGGTTGTGGTTTTGTTTTGGTTGCCCAAGCTGGGTTTCCTATATAGGCAGCATGCCTTCACGGTGTCCTGCCTGCCACGGTGGAGAAATATTTTCCCCCCTTCCTCCTTCCCCCTCCTCTTCCCTACCAAATTCAAGCAGGATCAGCAAAAAGCCTGGCAGGAGGGACACTAGCAGGCAGGCAATTCTCCGACACCCCATTGAGCATCCTCCACCCTAACCCCTGCATGGTGTGGTTTACGACTTAGACTTTATTATCTGCTGACAAACTAAGACTTTTCTGGAAAGCAAGCTTTTTTTTCCCAGAAGCTGACAGAGCCTGACCGAAGCATAGCAAGCTCTCAGCAGAGCTTTAGCCATGCCAATTCATTTATTCAGAGGTCTCAAGCTAGCATTACATCCTAGGTGATCATAAATGCTGTCTGGCTGCAGTGGTGAGAGAGGAATTTCTAGCCCAGTCCTGTCTAGACCAGGGTTTTTCATGGAGAGAAAGTCACAAAGGGGACACTGTGAAAGTGCTCTACATGGCGGTGCCATCGTGGGGGCATTCTGGACACATCTAAAGTCTAAGCCTGGCATCTGGCCCTCGTTAATGTTGCTGGAAATAACTGGAGAGCTGCCTTTCAGTGGTCTCTGAGAAGCTCATAACCTGAAAGCATGAGGGCTGCTGGTAGCCAGATACTAAAACACACTCTATTTTGGGTTTTTTTTTCTTTAGACCTGAAAGTTTCATGGCTGTATTGAGGTGAAGAGCAAAGACATAGCCATGAGAAAAACATGTTTTTTCTCTTCAATCCCAGATTGATGTTCTACCTGTGTCCAGCTCCACATAAGAAAGTGGGAGAAACAGATAAGAACTTAATATTATATACATGTATATTTGCATAGCCACGTATACAATATGTACCTGTGTAACATCCATGCCCATTTGTAACATCCATGCCCAATGTCAGTAAGATGTGTTACCGATGCAGAGGGCACGGTGAGCAGTTTCCTAAAGCCTGATCATACAACCACTCACTGTGTGGAGAAACTTAACATTGAAAGCATGCTGACAGTGCCTGGGAGACTGAACAGTAAAGCCCTTGTAGGATGCTGTCACACATTTATCTGTCAAGTCTTTCTGTCATCATCATCATCATCAATTTTTGCTTGAAATTTTGTCCCTTCATGATCCATATTTTGAACAAGTGGCATGAGAGTATCAATCGTGCTTTTTAATGATGATATCTTCTAGCTGAAAGTGTATTTTAAATATGGAAGGGGTCAGACAAGGAAAATGTTAGTATGGAATGTGTGAAGACCACCATCAGGCAACTCTAACCTCCCACTGCACCCTTTCACGTTCTAACTCTAGGCTGGCCTCTTGCAAAGTACTGCAATATCACATTTCCTCAAAGTCAAAGCTTTGCCAAATGAAACACAAGCCTCTTTAGATCCATTTTCACCAGTATTTGTTTCCAATTATAACAACATAGCTGCTCTATTGAACATGCTCCCTATCATTGTTTCTCAGTGAAGCTAACATTTTTAAGTCTGCATGTGAGTAAAAAATGATGACTTATTTATGAACAGTTTTCATTGGGAAAAATACAGTAACTCCCTGGTATTTTGAAATGTTATGTCCCCTGTCCCCTTCCTTTCTGATGAGGATTTTAGGAACTCAAACCCCAACAATGTGGCATTTTCCTCTCTGTGCATATGGTGGTTTGTCTGTCAGGTGGTTACAGAGCAGGATCTCTCACAAGGACAGGCTGCTGACACAGACCTGCCCGGTGCTAAAATGAAAGTGGTCTTGCAGTTTATGTTACAGAGCATTACATTCAGTCACTTGAATCTTTCAGTAAATATTTTCCATTTTTACAGAAACTTCTCTGTTTTGACCCAAAACATTCTGGGTTTTGCTAAGCCAGGTATTGTAAGCCTGTGCTTGTTTCTCCTTGAAGCAAGAAGTGTGTTCCAAGCCTTGTACAAAGGGTCCTCAAGAACATAACTTTATTTTTATTTTTACACAAGCTGGGTAGAATACCCTAGAGCACAGTTACTCCCCTGCTTGGAGAAGCAAGCTCTCCATACTTCTTATGCATCTAAAAATAATCCAGAATTAAATACATATTGGTGCATTCCTGTAGTCTGTCTTAGGCTGTTATGTATATTATCTTTGTACATCAGACCGCACAAGTTATTTTTAAGTCCAAATTTTCTTCTCTTTATCCCATTCCAAAAACAATAAACAAAGCTCACAAGGAAAAGGAATAATAACATTTAACCTTGCTGTAAACACATGGGTATCACTCCAACAGAACTCCTCTTCTGCCTAGCAGCTACCCCAGATCTTGCAGGTCACAGCGCTGCATTAGACTGGGGGTTGTGTTCCAGTAGGAACCACTGGGTATTTATAGTGCTGTTCTGCACTGCCTTGTACAAGGCTTTCTTTGGCTGAAAGCTCATCTAAACCCACTGAGACACTTTACACCATGCAGCCCAGATAAGGTCACAGCTGTGCTACAGAGGATGTCCATACAGTAGATGTGGTGTTCCTGCTGCCAGCCCTTACCTCTCAGAGCTGGTACTGGAAACCCCAGGTGGAGGGCTGTGGGACCTTTCACCTTGAGAAGCAAACAAAAATATTCTATCCCTGGCAGTTCTAGGAAAGAAATGAGGACACACAGCAGACACATTTCCACAGAGGAGCCAAGCACCCAGTAAGAACCCAGCAAGCCACAGCACCTTCCCCTCTCATCCAGGAAAGGTGCATTTTTGAAGCTGTATTTAGCAGATGTTGGCTACAGCACTGCCGCAAGATGCACACCGGACAAAAATAGCTGTGATCGTATTTCCTTCTGTTGGCCTCGTAGGTCAGGGGATGTGGGAAGATTTCTCTCTCTGCTGGGGTCACAGCAGGGCAATGTTTGTTGTCTTCTGCCTACTGTCATGTGCCCCATAAAGCCCAAAAGAGGCCTTCTCTCTATTGAAAGAAGTACTTGGCATATTTGGAGCACATGCTGACACCAGTTGCTTTTCAAAGGCTCTGTAAATTCCAGCTCACTCTTCTATCCAATTTTCCATTCAGAGACACAGCAAGGGGCATTTGGCAGACCATGAAATAAAACTGCACGTGCTGTAATCCTTTTCAGGGTGAGGCTCAAGCTCTCGCTCCCTCTCCTCCCTCCCTCTCCTTTTCATTCCCAGTCTCTTTCTATACAAGTGTGACCAACTACAGGAGCACCTTTCTTGGATTAGACAAGGTCATGGAAAACGCTTGGAAAATCTAGGGCTTGTTATGAGCTCAACGAGCAGCGATACTGACCTTACCAGTTTTAATAGCACAGGGGTTTAAATCCACCCTATGAGCTGTCTTTTGTTTTCTCCCCCTCCTTCCACTGCTAACCAAGGTTAACTCTTTGCAGGGTTGGGATAGGCTACTTTGTCAGCCATAAGAGAGTAAATACACAGTGTCTAAATCACTTGTACTATACCTGAGGACAGGCAAAACAGGCAATTCTCTGATGTGTGACTGAGCCCAGAGGGGTTTGCAGTACATATGCCTATATCTTTAGTGTCTTCCTGGATTAATTTGATATTCCCTTCTCAGTACTGAAGGAGCCCCCACTGCCCCGCTCAGAGTGTAAACCATGGGAGCAAAAAGAATGTTGCTTGGCCTCAGTGTCTGTCAGGTCTTACTCTGCAAGGGGATCTTTAGAGTGTGCCAGTGCAAAAGTGGTGCAGAACATGCCAGTGGAAGGGATCCTTAGGTAAGTCAAAAGGATGGGGGGAGAGACCATGCCAATAACTCGTGAGCTTTTGGGACCAAACCTACTTAGTTATTTTAAATTGGCTTTGTTCCACTGACTTGGTTTCTCACTTATGTGTAGCTTTGTGTGTTTCCAGATCCTTTAATTTTAGGCCTCTGAGAAAAAAAAAAAAAAAAAAAAAAAAAAAAAAAAAAAAAAAAGTCTATCTGATTTCCCAGTCTCTATTTTTCTGTGCAAGATTTCTGTTCCAAGCATCTCATGGGTCAGTACTGCTGGCTGTCAGTTTGTTCTCTCTTATTCTCCTCTCCCCTCCCACCAGCCTCCAGCACTTGCTCCCATTCCGCTTTTCAGTTAAAACACAGGCAAAACAGGTGCTGGAGTCACCAGCCAAGCAGTGGGAGAAGGGGAGGAGAGGAGTGGTAGGAGAGGGGGACAGGCTTTTCCTGTGTGGTACTGGTGTACTGGTGAGGTGTTGTGTTGGGTCATCCCAATGGAGCCATCTCCTGTGACATTAATGATTTATCACTGGAGAATCATTTGTGTTCATTGAGCCTACTCATCAATGAAGTCACTGCTGTGAAGTCATGTGTTACCACAGTGATGAAGAAAGTAATTTTCTCATAGAGCTGACATCAGGAGATGAGGTGGCCACAGACTCACTGACAGGTAGAAATCATCTGTGGGAGAAGCAGCTGCTGAGGAATGCACTGTAAAATTACTCTGGCAGCCAGCAGGTGAAGGCACGGATCAAAATAAAATGGAGAAATGCCTGTGAGGGAAAGGAAGACTCAGGAGGGAAGGATGAATTGCTTAGATTAATATCAACCAAGATGTATTCAAAGGGGCACTTTTATTTTGAGTAAGTAATTTTCAAGACTCTGGCATGACTTCCTAGCCTTATTTCACCTAACTGAATTTTAAAAAATCCATTCTTGATTTGCTTTCAGCAACTTGGAGAGAATTCATATCTAGGTGCAAACCTCATGGCCCAGTCCAGTCCTTTCTGCCTCTTTCTCCACTTATTTAGTTTCCAGTTTAGCGTTTTCAGATGTGGGTAAGGGATAAAGAATTGTTTTGTTACCTTAGGCCCATTTCAGCTGCCTTCTGGTAGAATAGTCTTCAAATACTTATTTGTACATACTTGTATGGCAGTACTGCTTTGGTTTAGGAACTTACAGAAATAAGTTACCAAGTAGGAATACATTAATGAATATAAGCTGTATTTGTCCGCGTACCTCTAGACCAGTCTCTGTACTGAGCAGAGATACAGTTTTTAGTAGCCTTGGGTTTTAACCCGGAGACATCAGAGAAGCAGAAAGGCAAGTGATGGGCCCCAAGGTGTGTTTACTTAATGTCTTTGGAGCTGCTGTAAATCCATGCCTACTGCTGTCTCCTGTAATTCAGAGGAGCTGTGTGGAAAGGGAAAGCAAAAAAAAAGCTGATCTCAGCAAATTTGATACAAATTTGGGCAAAGGATCAAAGATTCTGTTTTTATGGAAACCAGTTCATCAATCTTTATCTTTCATGCAGCAGATCTTCTCCCTGCCTTCCCCCATCCCCCTGCCCCACCTTATTTTTTTCTTTTTATTTTTTGGTAATTTTTGCTAAAAACATGAAATGGAAAAAAAAAGCTTTATCACTAGCCAGAGACTGATTTCCACCAGCATGTGAAGGTTTCTTTGCCTTGGTCTTTTCTAACAACCAGTAAATATCCAAACACATAGTTGTGCCAGATAAAAGAAGAAAGTAATAATGTGTATATAAACAGCCCAGGCGGCTAGCAAAGGAGTTGGCTTTATTTTCTTTCAGAATTAAAGGACTCAAATCCAGTTCTGTGCTGGTATTTACTGTTGAGTGGCCTACTTCAGATTTTAATGATCTCTTGAGACCCTGGCCTGACCCAAAATGTTGTTACAACTTGGCCCACCCCAGTATAATAAACTACAATCCTGTCACATGGTGCCCCTCATTCAGTAATTAGAAATGTCCTAAGAACAGTATTAACTACTATGCCTAAAAGCAGGCTGAGCAAATGCCAGTTTACAAGGGATTCATGGTCAAGGTGCAGAGTGAATTACTGGCTGAAAAGGCAGGCCTCAAACAAAAAGAAATTAAAAGAAACCTTGCTAAGCTCCCTTAGGGAAACTTGTAGCAGCCTCCCCTCTGCATAATCAACGGCTGCAGAAGCAAAAGTGTTGCTCATCTGTTTTCCTGCCAAGTGGAAAATATATACTATATGCATTATGGAGATAGAGAAGGGTTATAACAATACTATAGGTAGAAAACATTTACAGATGGCTAGTTGGATGCTACTTTTAAGGCAAAGAACCAGAGAAGTAAGAAATTGTTGCAGAAAATGCCATAATATGCTTTAAAAATGGAGGAGTAATGAATATACTCTCTTGTGTCTATACATTATGAATGCAGAATTAATTTATATTGCATTTCAGCAACTTTATATCCTACTTCACACTTAATTATATTAGATAAATACCTGGAGTGAGGAACACATTGCTGACACTTGCAGCTAAGAAAGTCTTTTGGCATAAAAATAAGGACTACATTTTTGCAAGGTAGAGACAGCTTTAAGTATTTTCATAGTTAACCCAATCTCTACTGCTGCTTCTAAGTAGGCTATTAACACCCTACGGTCCCAGAGTTTTTCTGCTTGAAGACCTTACACATCCACATCAGTGAAATAAACCATTTGCTGCACCATTTTTACCCTGGGCAGCTAAGCCAGGTTCAGGGTACTGAAAATGTATCCTCATTTCAGTAGATTTCCTGATCCACCAAGGTGGAGTGGTACCCCACATGTAATGGGAAACCTCCAATAACATCATCATTAGAACAACTCTTAAGTGAGAAATTGAGCATGTGCTTTCCCAGGACTCCTTGGAAGCCATACTGCCCTCTGACAGTAGAGAGTTAACTGCATTTGCAGTATCATTAACCCCACTAATCCTCTAACAAAAATAACCCCAAACCAAAGTGCCCTCACACACCTCAAAAGGCACTGGTTCTAAATATATTTATTGAATCTTTACAACCAAATGGATCAGGAATTAATCCTTTCATGCATCTTTATGCCTTATAAAGATGCATGAGGATCATGCACATGCAATTCATTATTCCTTTTTAGGTCACCTCTGGGAGCAAGGGAGGTGGGTGCAGTCATGACATTCCCTTGTGTTTGATGTTGTAGACTTCCAAGAGGACTTGGAGTAGGCTCACAAGTGGGAGGGAAGGAAGCAATTGGAGGAGAAAGGCAGTTTTGAGAGATTCCACGGTGTGTTGTCCCCCAGCTCGGTGAGTGACGTGATACAGAGCAGGGCCGTCACACCTTTCCATCATTCTCACACTCTGCTTGAGGAGGGGGAAAAAAAGAACTGTCTGCAAGCCTTCAGCCAGGAGGCCTGGTTGTGCATCTTTTGTCAAGGTGTGGTGCACACGGCTGTTCCCAAACCCTGTCAGCATGCCTGGCCACACCACTGTTGTGGAAAACTTGGAAACTGCAGAGAATCTTTGTTTCATTGTCTTGGAAAAGGGAAGCCCATAGGAAGAGGCTGCTGTTTTCCAAAGTAACCCTATTAGGAGCAATTACCAAAAATGCAAGATAAAATTAGTATGTGATGAGGTTCATGTAAATCTCAGATGGCTATTTGGGGATACAGCAAAAGAGCTGACTTGATGCATTAAAATATTTTTTTCCATTAGTATCAGCTAGATTATGGCTTGAATAAAAAATAAAAATCACTCTGTGCAAGGTTTAAGTGTGCAGTAAATAGAAACCAGCTTTCAAACCTGACATGGAAATAATTTTGTTGTGTTCTTGGGCTTGTTGTGCGTATCTGTCGTTCCAACATTGGTGGGAAAGGTTTGATTCCACGGACATGAGCTTAGACACCTGGTTTTCTGTAGACTCTTGGTGACAACTTTCAGCAAAAAGTCTCACTAAAGAGCTCAGAAACTGATACAAAGGTGAGCTGGTGGTTGCCTCTGGCAGGATTCCCTGCTGTAGAAGTGTTTAGGGCTCAGTTTTAATGTGATTTGATATATAACATGCCACCTGATTTGGAATTGCTATCTTTTATATTCTATGAACACTTGATTTGGAACTGCTATCCTTTATATTATTCCATGAACACTCTTAGAATTAATATCCATCAGATTAGTAACTGCCCAGGATAGTACTTAATCCTCTTTTAATTTGAATGAGAGGATTAAAAATCTCTAAGTAAATTTTACACTACTGCCCTCTGGGTTTTGTCCCTTTCCCAAGGACATAATTTAGAGTGTTATCAGAAGCTAAATAGGTCACTGGTAGGACAGCTCTTGTCCATTGGATGACACTGAGTTGGCACACAGAGGTGCCAGGTTTTACGTGATTAAAAAGAGGGCAGACACTGATGGAAAATGAATGAATGCATTGAAATCACCCCAGTTCAATCTGCAGCTGGCATCTCTCTGTAGCAGCCACCCTCAGGGCTTTGCTTGCAGCTCTATCCAGACATTCCACTTGAAAAGTCTACAAACTCAGCAGTCTCTTCATGGGAAACAAGCTCAGGTATCTTATTTTGGAATCACCAGAAACCCAGCATCGCTAGAGGATAATCACACCAAAGAACGTGTTTCCTGCCTTTCTCCATACTGATTCTCTCTCCATTATCTCCTTGAAAACAGTGGTGTCTGTCTCCAAGTGTAACCACTTACCATCCTTCTCAGGGAGAAGTTGCTTGCAGAAATACTACAGAAGTATTGGGCTATTCCTTGTGCTTGAATGCTCCAGATTTGGAAAGAGATGCTTCACCATCAAATAGGTCAGAGGTGTCCCCAGGTCATGGATCCAAATGATAAGGTGGATAGGAAAAGGAAACAGAGAGTTTCACAATATGCTGTTTTAATGGATGTTTAGATTGGCTGTAAATATGCAAGTGCATGTTTGTTTAGAGTTACCAGGATATGAATCAAAGAAATAAAAATAGCAATGCATTAAGGCTTAGAGAACCTCTTGGGAAGGAGGAAATTAATATTTCTAAATGTAAATATTTTGACCCAACCTATTAATCAAGTTCTCATGCTACCCTGGGAGAGAATTGAGTTGGATGTGGTAACTTGTCATCTGTGTTCTGCAGGAACAGCACATTGTGCTTCATACACCAGTACCTTGTCTGACTGATTAAGCGGTGCTAATTCCTTCAAACTTTGCAGTATTGTGCCACTGGGTTATTGGGGTTTTATGTAACAAAAAAATTAAATCAAAACTTCTTTTCCCCAGCTTTTCTGTTTTTGATATGCAGCACAGGCAGCAAATTCCAAGCCTTGGCATTTCTTTTAATGTCTTTACCACTGTGAGGAATTTCTGGGGACCTTAAATACATCTTAATTAAAACAGTGAGTTTTCTCATCCTTTTTTCTCTATTGCTTATCAGTCCCATAGTCTTATGTAGCTCAGATTTTTGAACATTGGTGGTGATTTTTAAAATGTTTAATAGATGACTAGCAGATGTCAGGACATTACAGGCATAAGCAGCATGTTATATATTATTAAGACACATTGTCATTCAAAGATGTCAACATAGTCTTCTGTCAAGTTTTGAGATACTGTATCATTTTATAGCAGTTGATGTCTCTTATTACAGCATCCTCCTAAGACATTTGCAAATATAAAACTAATGCTAAATATGAAATGTATTTGCAATGATTTATCAAGTTGTTAGAATGAGTGATAGTTGGAACACTTATCTCTGCTAACAGATGTACATCCAGAAAAATTATAGCAACTGCTTTGTTCACCTATGTCTAGATTTTCTCAAGAGTGCTGCTAAGCCAGAGGAATCACCTAAAGTTTGTGCAGCGATAGTCCCTAGCTATGTTATTCAAGCACTTCAGTTGTGGGGAGAGTGTTTTTAGCAGTTCTGTGCCTGCCTCTGGTCCCCTAGGTAGAATTAAGGTCCAGTCTGAGGGTTGTTTTCTCCTGCTTCATCCTTCTTTTGTGATTAATGATTTGTGATGTCTGTAGCTCACGTTGGGTAGCACAAGCCTTGAAGCAAATTCTTGTGTTTACTCTGTGCTGTTAATTAAAGAAAGTCTATCAAATTAATGCCTCAGTGTCTGCAATGGGCTCCTTATTTCTGTGGAGCAGTCCAGGCTGCGGGTGATGTCTCTGTGACCCATGTTGCTTTGGCAGTGCGTGATGGCAAGAGCTGGAAGTTTTTATACCAAATCATTATTATCAAATACATTACAGCTTAGACTGAAAACTTGGGTTTGTAGAACAGGAATTACTGTTGTGTGAGTGAACCCAATTCTGTAATTTCCTTTTTCCATTGGCCTGAAAAATGCACAAGCCCACAATACGGAACCTTTCTACTTCCTCCATTTCTGCCCTACAGAACAGCTATTGTAAGAAATGTAAAGAGTTTTCTTCCAAGGAAGTAGTCTAACGAGGTTTTGTAATACTTTTAGATTTACATTTTTTATATGTCCCCAGAGATGCTGTAAAGAATACATTTTACAAATGCTAGAACAAATAATGGAATTGTGAACAAAAAAAAAAAAAAAAAAAAAAAAAAAAAAAAAAAGAATTGCGTGTCAGAGCTGCACACTTTGCCAACCGTTGTCTTGAGGAGAAATTCAAGGAGAAATTAAGAAAAGGCTCCCTTTCCTCAGCTCACTTCCAGTCATTTGGCATTTTAACTATATATTAAGCCAACCCTCTTTCTGAAAGTTTTGATTATTACAAAATTCATAGGCAAAGAATAGCACTAAGAAGGAGAATAACAGTAGCTATATCTGGCAATTAAGTGTTACCAAATTTTTTGCCCATTTAATGTCTTAAAGAGTCCTCTAATTTATTAATTTCTTACGTCTTTCTTGGGTGCCTGTCAATGTATGGAAAGAAGGCAAATTTCTGCACTATTGAATATATTGATGGAGTATAAAATATATTTTATTTTCATTGTCTATCTCTGACTGGATGTTAGCTGACTGAGTAACAGCAGACAACTCTGCCTCTTTCTGCCTTTTTTTTACTCTTTATCAGAGATGTGCAAAAGTACTTATTTAACTTACTTGGTGCAACCTTAGTTTATCATCTAAGAGGTTAGTGAATTGTACAATAAAAACACTGGTCCTGAAAACTAGGTAAGAGATTCTCATGGATAAAGGATGAGACAGCTGGAAGTCAGGCCACATTATATGAGAAGACAAGAAAAAAACAAGAAAGTTTCAAAATTGGGCTCCTATAGATCATTATTGACCAGTGCAGGTAGCAAAATGTGTCATTTAGCTTCAGTCACTATATCAAATCACATTAATTTTACCACAGCTCTGAAATCTCCTTCCCAGATTGCCTCACTCTTATACTGTCCCCTGAAGACTTCCTCTGACTTTGAGGTGACATGCTGATTTCCCACTGGAGTAATAATTCAAATGAAATCATGTCAGAGTGACACTAGCACAATTAAATCATAAATAAAGGCCATGACATGTATTTCTAAAAGCTATTATGAAATATATATAGAGAGAGATATATAATCTGCATTAGATTGTTACTTAAAAGGGGTTTTTTTAAGCTCAGTTTAAGTCAACATAGATTGCACATATTTACTACCCTTCCATTCTAATCTCAGGGTTTAGCAAACATGAGCCTGTGTTATATCCTCTATTATATAGATAGGAAGACTAAGATATCAAAGGTGACTTTCTCCTGGTCAGAAAGCTGGGGGCATGGGAATTTTTCGACTCTCAAGCTCCTTAGCTCCTCTGGCCTTTCTGTCGCATTGATATGTTTCCATACTTCCTTATTTAGCTATAGACTAGTAGTGATCTGGGCAATCCTTTATTAAATCTAGAGTCCTACCACTTCTATTCCCACTAGGGCTGTTCTTCAGCTTTTACAAGCATCTTTACTGTCCATTGCCTTCCCAAAAGCAACTGGGCTAATTGAAGGTTTTACTGTATCTGAAGCAGATTCTATTAAAATTAGACATGAAATTGAGTTTGTAGGAATGCAGTTACCAGCATTAATGGGCATTAATTCTGAGGGCCTAGAGGCAGCCAAACCATGCCATGTTCCCAGCTCAGTAAAGAGCAGCTTATGACAGAAAAAGAAGAGAAAAGCACTCGCACAGTTCTTCCCTGGGGAATTAGGAGTCTGCAAGAGACATCAGCTGGTCCCAGATCCTCAGGAAACAGCTTGAACGTCACTTATTGGCATGTAAATAGTGCAGAATAATCCTGTTCCAGATGCCATCTTTTCATACCACATCTCAAACAGGAGGTGAGATGCATTAGTGCCATTTCAGGATGGATGCCTCTGAAGGAAAAGCCAGCCTTTGCACCACAACGCAGGCTAGAGGCATGCAGCAAATGTGGCATCTTGTGATGACACATGTGACAATGATGTGGGAGTGGAGCACTAAGTGACCTCAAAAGTTTGGCCCCCAGACTTAATGTTTTTAAGCTTGTCCTTGTTGCCTAATCCAGGTGACTACATTTTCAAGAGTATTTCATTTCCTAGGAAAACATTATTGCCTTTTTTCTCTATTTCTGAGTAGTGAACAGTAAGAAATCAACCAGATTGAAGTTACCACAAAAATAAGAGAAAAAAATACCCATATAACGATGACTTGGAGATTCAGTTCCTAAGTGGCAATGGCCCAGAGGAATTGAGACTCTGTCCATAGGGTATTAACGAGGGGCAAGTGGGGATATGGAGAACAGCAGCTGAGACTGCATGGGCTCACATTACCCTAGTGCATAATGTTTGTCAGCAACATCGACGGATGGCACAGGAATTCAGCGCATTTTGGCTCCATTCCTGCAAGGGTTTAGGCCTGCACTTAAGATGCACATAGGAACAGTAATAAAGCTTGGAGTGTGCAAACAACATTATGGAAGAGAGGCCCTTTTTCATCCAGAAACAGCCTTTGCTGCACAATTTTTTGTGCCTCAGAATATCAAGCAGTGGCAGAGTTAAATGGAATCATATTAATAAGCATGGATAATCTCATCATCCCGGGTGGGCTGACAGCAAAGCAGCTCCAAACACACACAGCTGAGTGAAATGTGCCTGCAATTAATTGGATTTGATTAAATTTCTCATTTAATGGCTGGAGGAAAAGAAACAGACCAAAGACAACAAGCAAGTTTCTTGCTAACCTGGAGCTTTGAGTAATGGCTGTGGAACACCAGGTTCCCCACTGCATTACATGGAGAAAGTATTGCTCTGGACACAGGGGCACAAGAACCCAGTTTCTCACAACTGTTTTTTGTCCTCACCTTCTCCTTTTCTGAAAGAGAAGATGAAAATTTTGACTCCCAAATAGCTGTTCTGATGCTGCTATGTTTCCATTAAAAAAAATTGAAACCATTTAATTTAAGAAGGAGGAAAACCAGCTTCAAGGCCTTGAAAGCTAAGGGGAAACAGAGCTGTCAATCTCTAGCCAGCTTTAGATTGTTGTCAGTGAACTTGGATGGGGACACGGAACTACCAATCCTATCCTTGTCCTTGCTTATATAGGATTAGTGTCTACTCAGAAACATTGAATCTTGATTAAAATCTCTTACTGCAAGGTCCTCAAAAATCCACAAGTAAAACAAGTAGTTGCTTTTACCATCTTACTAAAATTGTACCTGACACATGGAGGCTTACATGGATACAAATTGGGACTGGTTTCAGCTTAATTTTTCATTGTATAATCAAATTATGTTACCTGTTGAAAACTTGATTTATTTTATAAAAAGGACTTGAGTCCTTTTTAGTGCCTCTTTGAATAAAGAACTAAAAAGAGCAAAGTAATTTTCCATAGAAACTCCACAGCAATTTACAAATATCCCAGCTGTGACATATAAAACAGCTTTTTCAAAACCCATTGAAAGTCTTAGTGAGCTCTGTTTTGCAAAGTTTTCCATCATGGATAACACCATTGACATAACAATGGTGGGAATTGACTACATCTACTAGATCACCTGGTTTAGGTAAGATTTGCATATCATAGTGTTTATTGCAAGCTTTCTGTTACAGGGGTCCTGCTGTCTCTCCAAGAAGTAGCATTGCCTCTACATGGCTACAGGGAGGTTAGGTCCCATGTGCAGCTTCTGGTGGCTCAGGCATTACAAGGTCACTGTCAGTACGCTTACTTCCTAAAGTATTGGAAAATTTCAACACACAAACATGGTTTATGTTGTACTGATTCACAATACCTGAACAAACTGATTTACAATACCAGAACAAATTAGAATTAAGACTGGATCAGTGGGCTGAGGCCAGTTGTGTGAGGCTCAAGGAAGCTCAGTACCAGGTCCTGCCCTAACATCACAATACCGCCATGTAACGTGACAGAACTGGGGAAGAAGGACTGGAAAGCTGCCCAGTGGAAAAGGACTCTGGGGTGTTGGTCAACATTGGCTTAACATGAACCAGTGTGTATCCAAGTGGCTAGGAAAGCCAATGGAATCCTGGCCTGGGTCAGCAATAGTGTGGCCGGCAGGAACAAGGCAGTGGTTGTCCCCAGGTACTTGGCATTGGTGAGGCCACACCTCGAATGGTATGCTCAGTTCTGGGCTCCTCACCACAAGAAAGACATTGAGGGGCTGGAGCCTCCAGAGAAGGGCAACAGAACTGGGGAAGGGTCTGGAGTACAAATCTGATGAGGAGCGACTGAGGGAGCTGGGGTGTTTAGCCTGGAGAAAAGGAGGACCAAAGTGGACCTTGTCACTCAACGATCTGAAAGGAGGATGTAGTGAGGTAAGAGTTGGTCTTTCCTCCCAAGCATCAGGAGACAGGATGAGGAAATGGCCTCAAATTGCACCAGGGGAGGTTGAGATGGGATATTTTGAAAAATTTCTTCAGAAAAAGGGTGGTCAAGTAATGGGCCCGCTGGTCTCAGGTTCACAGTCTGGAACCCAGGGGGCTGAGGCCACTCCAGAAGGGTATCTCGCCAGAGACAGCCTTCTAGGGGGCCAGAGCACCCCCTCAGCTGGCAGAGAGCATCTCAGCAGGGACAGGGCAGCTTTAGTGATTTCTCAGCTCTCAGTGATTTCTCAGCTCTGCATGCCCGTGCCTGTGAGGCTGCCTCTCTATTGCTCACCTGGGAAGAAGAGAGAGAGGGTCCCGTGTAGCGATTCTGCATAAGGTAGCTTTATTGCATGGCACCAGGGAAGGAAGCCAGTGACGGGTACCCTGAGAAGCGGGGCGATTGAGGGGGTTTTTATGGGAAAACCAGGGTGGGAGTGGAAGGGGACAAGCCAATGATTTACAACAGATCTACATAAAACTCCTGGGGGCTTGTGGGACCTTTCTTGGTCGCTGTAGCTGAAAAGTTACTTTCTTATCTTTGGGGTCTGGCAGGAGGTTGTGCACTCCCTTTCTTATCTCCTCAGCAGCCCTCTCTCCAAGGCAGGGCTGCTGGGGCTTTGCCCATCCCCACAGTCAAGAACTGGAACAGGCTGCCCAGGGAAGTGGTTGAGTCAGCATCCCTGGAGGTATTATTTAAGAGACATGTACATGTGGCATTTACATGTGGCACAGGGTAATGCTGGATAAACAGTTGGAGTCAACAATCTGAAAGGTTTTCTCCAACCCATATGGTTCTGTGAGTCGGAGAGAGAAGCAGCATCACAGCTCAGTTTCATGTGCACATATAAACACGTGGAGTCAAGCACGTATACACACGTCTGCATGCATGGGCACACCCCACCACAGTTCCTTACATCAATACAACTTTTTCTCTGATTTGTGTTACATATACACGGATCGTTTCTAAAACCATTGTAGAATAACAGAACTTGCAAATGACCAAAAAAACCCCAATCTCTTATTTTCTTTCCCTCTTGGGTTCTTACGTGTGCCAGTAAAGCAAGACCCAAACTTCCACAAAGCTGGCCACCCTGCAACTTACCCTGGTGGTTGTTAAAATTCTGGTCTAAGTCACCCCCACAAACTGTACATGAGTGAAACTCATCGGGGATTGTGCCACCTGCTTCACCCTTTGCCACAATAACTAATACTCCAATTTGGAAAGTTTCCAGGCCAAAAGGTGGTTTGCTCCTGCACTGGCTTAGCGGGGCACTGACAAGCACTCCAGGGATACCCTGGTTACTGGTTCAATCCCCACCATCTCAGAAAGCAGCCCCCAGCTGAGCTCTCCAGAAGAACATGCTCATTCTATAATCCTGCTAGGCCCCTGCTTTATTATTTGTCTTTCCTGTCTGACTGCTTTGATCATTGGCTCATAACTTTAAGGATTCACCTTATTACAACCACACAGGATGCCAACATTCAGCCACCCCCAGCTACTCCTAGGTCAAAATCTGGCAACATCTGCTGCCCTCCAAGTGTTAGTGCACTGGTGGGACTGCTCTTCATGCATGTCCACCCCATAAATTTGCAGTTAAAGAAATGCCTTCTCTGTCCCTCTTGTCAGTACATGGGGGCACTACACCAGTATGGAGATAGATATCATTCTAGCACTGAAATGCACCTAGACTGGAAAAAGCTATGCTGGCAAGGATGTGCCTCTTTTCCCTATAACATGATGGATAATACCAGCATCTGGTTGTTTTTCTTAATTGCTGTGTAGCAGCTCCCTGTCCATTACAGAAGATACCATTATCCCTTCCTCACAGCCAGGGATTTACAATGTACGGATTTAGAGAGGAATCCAGGCCATGCTGAAATCCACAGATGAATTCCCAGGCCTGACCTTGTCAGGCCTGGGATTTCACCTAAAATAACTTGTGTTATGTATCATGCCGAAGGGCTGTGGCATGTTATGGGATTAAAGACTGGTTTGGGGAAAATAACCTGTTTAAAACATTTCTCTTTTTTGAAAAAATACACACTATGCAGAAATAAAAAGTTGTTTGTTCTCATCTTAATTTAGGTGGTGATTTGTTAACATTTCTTCAAGAACAACTAATAATAAAGTTATTGTTTTGTTACATTTTACTATGAGATTGTTATTTTTTGTTTGAATATGTTTTTCTGAAATCTATTATACATTGTTATTGCAAGAAACACCTGTTCTTACTCTTGCATTCCTGAATAACCGTAAGGACAATTAATTTGCAAAGGTCAGAACAAATATGTGTTACCTCAGCTTTTCAACATGTGGTACGCAACTTCAGTTGAGTATCCAAAGTGAAATAATTCGGACTCTCTGCACCACAAGAAATTATCAGCATTTCTGTGCTCCTAATTTGGAGGTGACAAAGTTCCCAATCATACTTTTTTCACCTTCTTCTCCAAGAAAATGGGATTTCTGTTTTTCAGGCAGCTCTGGCAGTGTGTGGCCCTATGTGGTGTTTGAAAGTTTCATCCTTGCTTTGGCATGGGAAAGATGCCCTCCCTATTCTATGTGGTTTTTGGCTCTGGATTCTTCTCTCAGGAGCTGCCAGGCTAATGCTATCCCTTTTGCAATGACACACCCACCAGAGTGGCAGGGATGTGGGCTATATTCCTTTAGGTAGCTGGCACAGCCAGGCTTGTCTGGAAGTAAGGAAGGAAATGTAGCAGGCAGGCCATGTTCCTTGATGAAGAGGTCTGACCATTATTCCTCCAGGGATAAACCCAGGCTAACAACTTATTTCATATCATTTAGTGCCAATCTGGCATCTGAGGGGCTGTGAGAGCTCTGCTGCTTTGAGCCTGCATTGGATTCAGGCAGCTGACCTCGAGGTGAAAATCTCTCTATCCCATTATACACCCCCTGAGACACCCAGGCCCCATCTACTTTGTTTTCTCTGCTTCCTGTCATTTATTTTCATCTCTTGTTTTAATCTCCTTAGCATGTCATGTGTGCCCATCAAAGAGATGCTTTCTGTGCAGTCTAGTAAGCACATTAATGGGGTTCCTTCCTCTTCACGTCTGGGCTTCAGTGGTACTTTTTGGCCATTTGTCAAATATTTCCGTAAAGATTGTCTTTCAGGGTTTCACATAATCACATTAACAGGGCAGATATTAAATAGAAGTGGGGAAAAGGTGCTCAGAGGGAGTGGGGAAAGAGAGAGTAGTTCTAGGAAATGGTTCAGTTCTTTCATTGCAAGGAAAAGGCGACTGGGGCAGACGATTGCTGGATTTGTTTCCACACCAAAGCTGAGAAATAAATAAACCAGGCTAAGGATGAGTGACTTTAGCCCTGTTAAAGCTGGGATGCAAATATTCTGCATAAATTACCCAGAAATTTTATTTTGCAGGTAAATGGGGAGAAAAAAGCCCTCAGGGTTATGCTACAAGAATGCAGAGCAGCTGGAAAGAATAAACCTTGTCAGTATAAAAAGCTTTACTCATTAGGAAAGAACGACCTTCATTTTTGTAGGGCAGAACTTTGTTAGGGCTTTCTGGACTACTGTGGGACCTGGGTGAGGCTTCTTTCCACATCTGGCTTTGCACAACATGTCCCTGCAGAACACGAGGTGCTCCTGAGGCTGTCAGTGGCAGAAGCCCATGGGGCTGGTTGTAAGGTTCAGCTAAAAGACCCTTTTGTTTGGTTTTTTTGTGCCTGAAGGAATCACCTGTATTCAGGGTGAGGAATGTCAGCTCTGATTCCTCTAGTATCAATCTGTCCACAAGTCATTAGCTTATATGTAAACTTTGGAGTTTAAATAAACAGCAGTACACCCTGATTTCCTATCATATAATGTATCTGAATATATATATGTTTTTGTAGTGAACTGGAATTCACATTGTTAAGGGCAGCTCTGGTTTTTGACATTTACGAATGTCTTCTATTTTTGGTAAGGCTCCAGATATTTTCTTCTCGTGAAGTAAGACTTGCATCTGGAACCACTGCTTCTCCAGCTACCTACCTACTTATATTCCTTATGCTAGGAGTTAGCTTTACAGGATCTTGCTGTGTCTTGATGCTTTAAGAGGCAGTTCTACACCTGGATGCTTTATTCCTTTGTCCAGATAGATGAGTGCCAGTATATTCAACATTGCTGGTTGTTCTACTTGCTTAGTTGAGGAGAGGAGAAAAAAAGACAATCTGAAAAAAAAGAAAGTGAATTGTTTCATATGTTTTTTTCTTGTGCTGTGCAATTTGTGTTGCTGAAAGTTGCTGATGGTACAAAATTTGTTGAATTCTTGGTTAAATATTAACATGTGGGGGGTGTCTGTAATTTCCATGTGACGCTTGATACAATTCCTGTCTGAGGTCTTGGCAACTTTTCTGCTCCACCAACTCTTGCATAAACATCAACTGGAGAATTTACTTGCGTCATATTTTATCCAGGTGTCTTCAGTGGTGTAGGAAATGAGACAGTTCTTGTACTCTGATGACTCTGTACACCTAGGGACACAAAGGGCTTTGACTTTTGGCCTGACTCTGTCCCACAGTGGCTCTGATTGCCAGTCCTTTGCCATTCCCATGAGGTTCAAGCAGCACTTCATAAACCTCTGGCATTCCGCTGCTCGTGGGTTGTACCTAATAATGTCATCTTGAGGTGACTTCCAAACTGCTCTTCTGCCACCTTTCTTCCCTATTTACAGTAGCTTCTGATTTGGGAAGAGGAGGGAGGTTGGTGGGACTATTGGCAGGTGAGTTTGGGAGTGGCAGGCACAAGCAAGGTGGGGAGAGCGCTGTTAGCAGAGGCCTGGTAGGAGCTGAACTTTGTGGCCCGGGGCACCAGAAACAGGAAGGCCAAGAAAAACACCTGAAAAGATGGGAAAACTATAAAATGCTAAAGGAAATTGATGCTGAAAAGGAGGGGAAGGGCTGCAGCTGGGAGTCCTGCCAAATGACTGCAGTGTAAGTTGCATAGCTGGTGTTGCTCTGAGACCAGCAAGGACCCAGACACATTATGGTGTCCATCCCATGCAGCCTGGAGCTGGTAGCCACACAACATGGAAAGTCTGCCACAGCTGCCAGAACTGAAATATTGCGCAGTTTGGCATTAATTTTTGTTGTGTGGGTAGATTATTCTGCTAGAAAATATGTTTTTCTTAACTAAGCAAATATTTTTTGGGTGTTGTCTGACCTGGCTCTTGAAGCCAAAGATATCACAGGGTGAATAGACCTTTATGTATATCATTAATCAGCATAGTAAAGAAGGCAAGGAAATACTGAACAGTCCTAATCCCAGTTGCTCTTCTGCATCGTTTCCAAGTAGGAGAGCCAGGTTTGCCCCTGGCCTGAGTCTGTGAAGTCTAAATGAAAAATTTTATTACATAAATCAGACTTTCTTAGTAATGTGGTGGTTTTTGTTTGCTAGGGGTTATTTTTGTCCCCCTCCTTTTTTTTTTAATGTGGCCAGCATTGGAAATGTTATATGTCTGAGTACAAAATCACACAAATCAAAGGTAGGATAATGAAAACCACACTTTCACCATATGAATGAGATAAAGCAGTCCAAGGAGGAGCTTGTTAATAGGAGTTTTGACTTGGATATCCCCTCAATCATCCGCACGTAGAAAGTCTGAGTTTCATAACTCTGTCTGTGAAGACCAAATATTTTATTTGTGAATGACCACAAAAGCCTTTTAACACAGGCTTAATTATGAAGCCCAGAAAAATTGTGTAGCTCTGGAAAGAAAGTAATAAACAGCACTTTAGTTGAAAGAGATTGTTTCATAGCTGAGAAGAAGCATACACAAAAACTTTTTTATTATGTTAGGAAGAACTTTTGAATAATGGATGCTGTTGTTTTTATGTTATGCATTGTGATTAGTACTGGAGAAAGTACTTAGATAAGTTTAGGTCACTTGCAATAAAGAAAGCACTTATGCACATGATATAACTTTATGCAGGTATTAAAAACATCTCTGGTCCCTAGAGGATTTACTGAATTGGATTCAGTATTTGTCAGTAAATTATATGAAAAGCTACTTCCATATACGCACAGCTTGAGTCCTCAAAACCAAATGTGAAAGAAAAATATTTCCATGATCCTTGCATTTAATTGCATGATAGAGAAAAAAAAAGAACAGTTGTAAAGAGAGTAAAAATAGTTCCCCATAGCATAATTTTAGCTTTTGAGCCCAGATAAAGAGCTCATGGGTAATAAATAGAACAGGACACTACTTACTACAACAAAAAACAGAAAACAGGGTAAAATGTGGGGGTTTTAAACTTTTGTCTTGAGAAGCTTTAACTGATTATCCAGTTTGCTATCTGAAAAGTGTCTTAAATCAGGCTTCTGTCCAACCTTCAATGCACCTTTGTGCAGCTTGAAGGAATACTTGGAGTGTAGCAGTATCATTTACAATAATAAAGGACCACTAAGCCTGGCACTCCAGAAACTCAGATCCCCCTCCCTCCCTCTTAAGCAGTTCTCCTTCTTGAGTAACAACTCTCTAAGTGTTATTTAAAATGAGAGTCAAGGCATTTCTACATACACCTGGATTTCAATCTTTGCAGCTTCTACTTCAGTTTTCAAGAGAAAACATTAATGTATAAAGATGCCCACTGACAGATTCAGGGCATGAATTTCCTACATCTCTTGAATCAAGCAGAATTATACCTGTTGTGGTGTTATTCTCAAGAATATGCATGTCAAGATCAGCACCAACCAGCCTGGAGGAAAGCACAGACCTGTGAATATAGGAAGATATCTAAGCAAAAGCAAGTATGTGGATTAAATGTTATTTACAAAGCAAAGAGCTTTGTAATTAAATGTTATTTACAGAGCAAAGAGACAGACAGCCCATGCTATAAAGCTCCTATTTGGGGGAGTAGGTCCAAGTGTTCTTGGTTTCCCGTAAGTTTTTCTTCAGTTTTGGAAATGTGTCTGCATACACACACCAACCTTTTAAATCTCCTTGAAAAGAGGGAATTTTGGGTTCCATGATGAATCACTATATGCCTTTCTGGTTAAAAAAAATGAAACCAAACCAACCCCCCACCAAACTTTAAGGTGAATAAAGAAGCAGGTTACCCTGTGTGTTTGTGTGGCACCAAACACACAGGGGTCACAATTCAGAACGAGATAAGAGTAACACAAAATACAGCCAGAAGGGAGTCAGTGATCAAACTCACACTTGCATTGCCTGTATGTTTATGTATTTGTTGCAAAACATACAGCCTAATTCTTCTCTTGTGCCTATATAGGCATGAAAATTCCCATGGTAAACAGAAGAAGCAAGGAAACAAACTGGGCTATTGTCTTGGTTTAATGTAAAGTTTGGAAGGAAACTTTTGAATGGGGTCTCTCTGGATAAGTAAATTCAAGTGGCTTCTCCTCCAATTGACTTTGGAAAAGATTTATTTGGAGAAAAGTGGAAAAACTTGTTTATTTAACAAGCAAAGTATTCACAAGCATTAAAAAATTGAATAAGATTAAACAATAAAAGCTTTTGCTGTTCTGAAGAGATGGCAAATTCAGAAAGTCCTTTCATGGGGTGTAGCTCAGCTCACTCAGTCTCTTATCAGTCCCTCCAGCACTGGAATGCAGCATCCTGGCCCCGGTGGGCCACAGGTGTGAGCTCCTGGTGTTTTTCTGGTATTTTAGTCTAGACCAGGTTTGAACAGCTCCAAGAGAGAAAAAAAAAACACAGTTCAGGGAACTTCTCTGCCTCAGCTAGCAAAAAAACTAAAATCAAAGGAGAGCTCTGTCCTGCTGTCCGTGCTGCAGACAACACAGTCCCAGAGCAGCAATGTAGAGTTGTGCAGTCTCTGCAAACTGAGTGCTTCTTTTTCCCTCTCCTTTGCTCTCGGAATCAGTCTTTAAGGTGCAGAACTTAATATCCAGCACAAACAGAACAGATGATTGGGGATTCAAGCCTCATAAAGTCACCCTAGGACAGCTATTTATAATTGCTCTGTTACCAATATACTCCTTCAACAGCTTGCCCAGATTAGGCATAATTGTGTATTTAAACTCTCTGGGAGAGTGGTTCTGAATAATTTTGTCTCTTTTCAGAAGATGCTTTTGTAAAATCTGTATTTGTAACTGGATTCTACACATCCTATTACATGGATACTTTAATAGTAATTACTTTGACCTCTGTTTGACTACTGTGTAAAGGGAAAGGGGGCTTCTTCTGGGAACGTAATCCTTTTAATTTTTCAGGAGAAAATAATTTTGGTTTAACTTCATTTCTCTCCAGTTACTGTAATATTTGTCTTGTTCCTAGGGTCCTTTTATAAGAGGAAATGGTCTTTCTGTGTGAGCTTTTTTCCTTTAAAATCTTCTCTCAGACTTTCTACCAACAGACAGAGTAGAATCTCTGTCATGCTGAAAAACAACAGAAAACTCAGGTTCCTGAGGGAGGGAGGATTTAACTGCTACTGGTATTTAATGTGGAGCAACAGCCCCATTAAGTGTGATTGGAGATTTGGCAGAGGAGGACAGTTCACACTGTGCCAACAAGACCTACTCCCTGCTTCTCCTGCAGCGGATCAGAGGGGCAGCTACCTTGCTGAGACCACAGGCCTTCCTGGTGCTGCTATTCCCTTTTCCACCTTCCTCCTGCCTTGCCTAATTATAGTCTGAGCTCTTCAGGGCAGTCTCTGCTGCCATGTGCCCAGTGCAGTGGGGCGCTGATGTGCGTTAGGGCCCTGGGGCACAGAATGCAGTAGAAGTTATTAATAGGTCAAGACAGAAGTTTTGAAGTATGTGGTAAGGATGGAGAATGTGCAAAACCCTGAAAATTCCCAAATGTTTACCAACCTGAGCTCAGAGCAAAGTGTTCTTTGAAATCTTTGAAAGATCTTGATACTTTGATGTTGCTTCTTTTTCCTGACTGAGGATTGATGGGCTTGGCCTGTCACTTTGCTTCCCTCTTTTCCTCCCTTCTCTTGTTACTCCCTGACAAAAATCCTCTGGATGGCAGAGGGCTTTGTCTTGCAAGGAAGAGTGTCATCTCCAGTTAAGGAACTGGGTTGTCCAGTTCTCCATTGGCACCCTCTGGAGTCCACCAGCCCAGAGGATTGTAGTGGAACAGACACCTTCTTTTACAGTAAAGCAAACATATTGACAATGTCAGTGAATCCCATATTGAATTCAACCATTAAAAACGCCCCCCCCCCAAAAAAAAAACAAAAAAAAAAAACCACAAAAAGCAAAAAAGCAAAATTAAAAAAAAAAAGAAAAAACAAACAAACAAACAAAAAACCCCAAACCAAACCAAACCAAACAAAACAAACAACAACAACAACAACAACAAAAAACCCCCCCAAAAAAAACCACCAAAAAAACCCCAACAAAACAAAACAAAACAAAAAAATACAGACACCTCAACCCAAAACACAGCAAACAGCAAACAAAACAAAACCCTCTGTAGCTAAAACATTTACAATTATGGCATCAGGGCAGAGGCTTCTCTCACCTCATTGGAAGAGGGGAAGAGGGGACAGGTAAGGTGCTGCATTGCAATGAGTGTGTTACATGCTGCATAGGCAGGCACTCATCTGCTGGTACCCGTGAGGGAACTAATGTTCCCTTGTTTCTCCATCCCTCCACTGCCAGTTAATCTGTGCCTGCCTGTCTAATTTCCTGGCAACTGTTCTAATGTACAGGCTAATAGTGTTTGCAGCAATCCTGGGAGACGTCAGGGTGCAGGCTAAATATGGGGTTGTAAGGGTCTAAAGGAGGATTAATTAGGGCAAGTGTGGCATCTGGATAGGGGAGATTTTGAGAAACCTTTCACCCAGGTGGTGTGAGCAGTTCAGATAGCACCCAAATATTTTGTGAAGAACTGGGATGCCATCCTTAATTGAAGTTCAACTGCCACTAAGTCCCCTTGATGATTTCTCCCTCTTTATTCCTCAGAGTATCTTTTTTGTTGTTGTTTCCAACTATAACTTAATGAAAACATATTTGAAAGTAAAATTACAGATTTCTCAGGGACTCTGACCCTTAGGGGCAGCCATGGAGATACTGCAGAAGGAGCTGAGTACACAAGCTCCTGTTAATTAGAGCAGAGTGAATGATTCATAGGAAATAATTTATTCAATTAATTTAGCCTCTCTTTCTTTTGCAAATTATCTGTGAAAAGTTTGCAGTTTTATTGCATTCAGCTGCTAGACTGCAAATGATTTCTCTGCATGTAGTTGACCTCTATGTGGCTTGAAATGTAAGGTCTGGCTTTTAGTTTTTCAGTGGACAGGGGTACTGGAATTAGTGTTTTTCCTTGATTAAACAACCGACTTTTAGTACGTGCCTTGAAAAACTGATGTTCATTTCTACAAATGTAGAGGTGACCTTCCACGAATGTTATTAACCATGGCATAGAAATATCTCTGCCAATGAACACATTTAATAGAACAATGATCTGGAAAGTCTGTCCAGCACTTACCCTCCAGTGTCCGACATGGTTTGTCTTTGTGAGCCTTCCCCTCTGGCACACTCAGGGAATTTTCACTCTTTCTCCTTCACCAGTCCTGTACAGAGTCCTTTGCTTAAGCTTCTCTCCATGTGGAGGCAACCTCTCCAGAATATCAATTGTCTGATCAAAGCAGCCATGAGGCACAGTTGTTAAAGTCAAAGTCATAAAATTCATTGCCAATAATTTGATGCTTATTTGCTGAAGTCCTTGTCAGCAAGGTGGGTATTTATTCACTGAAAAGCATTCATGATCCTTACCATTTTCCACAATAAAGATTACAGAATACTTCACAAGCAGGAGAAAATCCTAAATAGTAACTGTAATGACCCTCCACCACCAAGCAAACAGCCCTGCTCCATAACCTTGCAGCATTCTATTTGCCTGACTTCTACACACAGAATAAAATAAATTGACACAGACCTCTGGTGTTGGCAATCTGTCTGTCCTGGTTTAGGGCAGGGTCATTGTCTACAGCAGACTTCTGCTGCCCTGGGAAGAAGGACATGCAGAGAGCCCGATCCACGGCAGCCTTTTCTCAAGATGCATCCAAGCACGGGGTTGTAACTCTGAGCTCAAGGTAACACTGGTTTCAGTAACAGCTTTTCACACTCCATCAAAAAGCATTTTTAAAGAAGGACAGTACTGCATGAAAATTAATGCATGGGAGCATTCTTTTAACAGGTGCATAATATTGCAGTAATAGGCTTGTGGGATGTTTATTCACTAGCCAAATTCATTTATCAGGTATTGGATTCAAAGGATTTCCCAACAGGATATCTGCAGAGATTAGTGAGCTAGGCAAATGTGCTTTGAACAAACACATCCTTTCATCAGGCAGTCATTTGGATAATTCCAGCATCAACATGCTCGGTTCTGGAATGGGTCTGCTGGTAATTCCATTAACTATTTTTCCTGTGGTTGTATGTATCTGTGCCTTTAGACCTGACATGGGCAGAGTTTAGCCTGCAGCCGGTTAGTCATGAGGTGTCTGCCCATCTCTGCCTGCACACATGCAGTTTTGGCCAGCCCAGTCTTGCCCATAGTAACCTTTCTTGCCTGGAAGGACCTGCTCTATCAAAAAAACCCAAACCAAACAACTTCATCAGCACAGGCTGACAATACTTTTTTGAAAAATAATTGAAAAAAAATTGCCTCCAAGATGTAAGAACATTGTATTTCAAAATATTTTATAATAAAGTACACTTCATTTTCATTTTCTTGGGTTTTTTTTAGTAGTAATTTTATTTTGTTTTTGAACTTGGAAGTAAAATTAAACTTGGTTTTACCAGGAGAAATTTCTCATCTGATTTTACCCTTGAAACTTTAAATAGATTGTCATTTTGATGGAGGACAGGAATCAATACTGAAATAAGAGGAATTACCATGGATTGAAAACTTCAGAAGTTCATCTTTAAGATGACAAATCATTCAACAGATATATTGGAACCCGTATTTTATTATCAGACTGATGAAGAAATAATAAAAGTTTTGTTAGTCTTGTTCCATCAACTAAGTGGCCCATTTCTTTTCTTATCTGCTGTACCATATAATATTCCTGTTCTTAAACACTGCAGTAACTAATTCAGTAAAAACTAATCAGCTTGGCTTATTAAATGGCCAATTACTTTTCAACAAATTATTTTTTCCTTTTTTTAGATGCCTGGTCTAATATAATGAGTCTCTATTTGAGACACCTGAAGTAGAGAACCATAAATCTTTCACTGATTTTTGAAAATGTGGGTCACCACATAAAATGTACCAAGCTTAAATCCTGTAATGACTTAAATGTGGTTATTCTGTGCCTTGAGCTATAGAAGTAGAAACAAATCAGGATTTAAGGGTTAGCATATGACTTTTCAACTCAATGTGTGCTTTTTGTCAGTTTTTTTTTTTAGCCTTTTAAATTCTGGAGGGCTGAAAGAACATTCAATAAATTTATTTTTGAGTACACCAGTGATTCCCTGCCTCATGAAACCAAATCTTATCTTCAGTGTGAAGAGAACCACAGCCATGGAGACAGCACAAAAGCAAGGATTTAGAGAAACAGAAAAGGGGAACTAGGAGGGTGAAAGTGTTTGGAGATTTGGGAAGGTGGTTAACATGCTTGAGGTTTTCATTCTTTTTAATTTTTTTTTTCCTTTTTTTGGGNTTGTAAAGCATAATATTTTACTGTGAAAGCAATGGGTCTCTCCCAGCAACCTCCTTCCCTTATTTGCATCCTTTGGAGGTCACTAGCTGCTCACACACACTACTGAGCGGAGGACAGACTCTTTCTTGTGTTCATTTTAAGAACACAAGACCAGATGTCTCAGGCTGTGAACCTCAAGTTGAGTCCTGCAGGCCCCAGGAACGGTGAGATGTGATACACATCTGTGTTTTGGGCTTGGCCTGCTCCAAGGATGTGCGTCAGCTGTGTGCTCCACACCTGAGTTCAAGCCCACATTCCCCCAGGAGCTCTGCTCGGAGCTCAGGGTTGTTCCTGACCACAGGCATTGCATGTGCCCACCTCAGTGCATTAGAAGTGCCGTGGAAGGGGGGTGACAGCCTTTCACACGCAGTTCTGCCATGCTGATAGCACAAACAGGCAGCACATCACCACCTCATCTTCCCCTGCCAGACAGCCCACATAGGGCCACGATGTCTTGGCTCATCCCACCATGATTTGCCCCAGTGTCCCTGGGCTGGGCTGTCCTGGGGGACCAGGACATTGTGCCCCACATGCCCAACCATGGGCAACTGGTAGGAGGCAGCAGGGAGGATGCTGGCAATTGTCACTCTCTCCATCACGAGCAGGCTCCCCTGGATGTCTCTGGCATGGAAGCAAGAGCATGCAGGAGCCCTTCAGCAATGAGGAAAGGAAAGCCAGAGCTCACTGCTGCTTTCTGTCACGGAGAGTTTAAAAGCAACTTACCAACTGACAAGCAGCAGCTGCAAGGAAATTTCCTCATCACCACCATCACCTCTCTTTTTAAATTTTCTTTTCCTCTTTTTTCTTTTTTTTTTTTTTTTTTCTTTTTTTTTTTTTTTCTTTTTTTTTAATGACAGCAACATTTTAATCAACTTGGGTTGAGCATGAAAGTCTGAGTGGAAGGTGGGAGGAACATCTGGGGAGGGGAGGAGGAGCAGAGGAATAGCTGGCTGCTGGCACTTGTCTGAGCTGAGGGACGCTCTCTGCCTAGGAGGACAGTTAACCTACACAAAATGTTCTGGCTTCTTGCCTGTATCAGCCACATCATGCTGCTCCAGCCTTTTGTGCCAGATCCCTGAGATGGTGACTGTCACTCTGACAGAGGGAGAGAGAAGAAGAAAAGATAGAAAAGATAAGAGGGGGAAAAAAGCAAAACAAACCCACCAAACCTAACACCACAAGCCTGTAATAAGCTCGCTGACAAGGCCAGGTAGCGCAGCTGTGTTTTTCAGAAATGAGCAGCAGTGGAAAAGTACCAAACCAGCTGTGTGCTTCTGCAGAATAAATCGAAGTTGGATGGAATGTCTTGGAGAGTGAAGTCAGCTAAGTTCCACAGAAATGGCTATGAACATATAGAATTTAATAGGGAACCCGAACTCATAGAGCGTTGCTGTGAGGGAGCCACAACTCAGGCTGCGATCTTTCTCCCCCCTAATTCCAGGTGGAAGAAATACACAGATTTCTAGAAGAGAAAAATTAATTGTCAGAAATGCTCTGATAACACCCTTGTTTATACCCACAGATTTTCTTCTACAAGGGATTCCATAATAGCTTATTGACGAAAACTGCCCCTGGTCTTGGGTCAAATTCCCTCATTCCCTTAAGCCGGGACTTCCGTCACCTCCTCCCCTACAAACTTCTTAAAATCTTCTATAGAAGGCTGTTATCTACCACAGACAAGAAGCTGCCTTTCCAAATTATTCTGGAAAGCCAAGTGGCTGCTCTCCACCCCAACACTTTGTGTGTGAGAGTTGACAGACCCACATCATTACACAGTCCACAAGAAATCTTTTATTATTAGCAACAAAAATGCTGTTCCCAGGTTACACCACAGCTCTCTCAGACTGCTCCAGCACCAGTGAATTAGCTGGACATTGTCAGAGCAGAGCAAAAATGTTCTCCTTTGTCCTCAGATATCTTCTCAGCCTTGTGGCTTGAGTTTGGAGCTGGCAGCTCCCTTGGCAATGTCCAGAGGAAGGTCTGCCTGTGCCCACTGTATGCTGGCATGGGAGCAAGGGGGCAGAGCAGCTTTTCAAAGCATGGGGGAGAGTTACAGCTGATCCAAAAGTGAGTGTTTGGAAGTGAAGAGATTGCTGGAAAGTGCATCTTAATAGCTAAAAGCTGTGTGTGACTTCACTTTGAGAGCTGGCTGCTGATCTCATAGGTTGCACTCAAGTTGTGCATTCAAGCGGTTCTCCAAAAGCACTTATCCACTTCAAAAATATTTTTGATGGAGCCCAAGATTCTTCAGTAGCTTGAGTTCTAAGGGAAAACACCAAATGCAACAAGATTCATGTCACAATAACACATTTTTCCAGGATATTTGAAGATGAAGGAAGATATCTAAGGTCATTCAAATGAAAGGATGTAAAGGGGGGAGGCCTGAGCATAATTTCATTTATTTTACTTATATGCATCACAGAAAAGAAAAGAAGCATCTAGGGACTCTGAATGTGATTTTTAAAACCTGCATAAGCTACTAATCAAGAAATTTGTTGGAAACGAGGAGACAAACTAAAGTACACATGATGTGCATATGGACCCACAGCTGCTCTTTTATCCCAACTGCCACCCAAAGTACAGGTCTCTCCATGATCCAGCCTGTCACAAAAGAACTGTGCCAGATGCCTTGCAAAAACCCTCTCAGCACCTCCCTCTCCTGTGCTGGCAGCTTCTGAGGGGCAGAAATAGAGAGAGAGTGGACAGGGGTTTACAGCAAACACATTCCAGCTGGTAGGAAACTTTCATCTGCCCCAAATGGATGGTAAGGTTGCTTAAATAAGCTGTGTGTTTATCTCACATCTCCTCAGAGAATTATAGAAGTGACACTGCTGTACCGCAGTGGAAAGGCAGCAGAAGTTGAAAAAGTAAAGAGAAAAGCCTAGTGGATGGATTAATAGAAGGTTCAGCCCTTACTGCTTTCTTACTATAGATCCACTGATACCTCACTTCAGGTAAGCGATGCAGATATATCTGTGGTTGTTTTTGTGACAGTTTAATGCCATGCATTATATGGGATGTAAAAGTTGGAGGGAAAAAAGGAAACTTTTTGCACTTTTTGCCACTTGCTTAGGGTTTATTTGTAAAGAATGAGGAAAGATGTTTTCAGAGCCCTATTTTTCCCACCTCTCTACTTTTGGCAATATTATCTGTGTCAGTCTTGTTGTTCAGCTACCTCTGGTGGAAAAATTCTTGTAGGCATCAACATCAAAGGTCCTTCAGGACTTACCTGGATGTTTTAGCTCTTGAACAAAGGCTCCTTTCTCTCATATCTGTTAATAAAAAATACAAGACCCTGGAGCTTTTAATAACTGTATAGATATTAGGATAAGTCAAAGACGCTAACAGAAGCAGGGAGGATGCTTGCTGGTGTATCTTTCTCTGTGAGAATGTTACAGGCATCTCACCCAGATGTCTTCTGTGTCCATCTACACTGAAAAAGCCTTCAACAGGCTGGGGTTCCTTGGATTGTAGTGCACAGTTGTGCCCTGACAGTGGCCTCTATGTCTGAAACCAAAGGTAGAGGGGAGAGTTCTGTAGGAAGATGTTAGCAGTTGGGAGTGCCATTTACTTCACCCACTCAAACTCTATCAAACTCAATCCATGAGTCAGGCATCAAGACCAGAACAGCAACCAACCATCTGGTCCCTGGAGAGAAGCTGCTCATCCTGATGTGGACACAATTCCTTCTCGTGTTAAATACCTGCCCCAGAGTGCTGTATCCCACTCCCCACAGTTTACCCACACAGTGGGTATTTTGCCACCCTATCCAGTTGACTCTGACTTAAAACTTCACTTTAGGATGGATAAAGTTTTAGACAGTAGGATAAATGCCATCTCTGGTTTCTGAACAGCTAAAGCAACAATCAGTTGTTAAATAATGAGTGCTTTGTCACGCTGGCCTTGTAGCAAGTCCTGTGGTCAAAACAGTCTCCAGAAATTAGTGTTTTGCCATCTCTCTGACAGAAAAACAATCTATCACATCATTTAATTAATAACATTGGACATCCAGAAAGAGGTACTGATGCAAAATGAGCTTTGGTTGAATCATGATAATTGGGTTCAGTACTTACTGGGTTAATATTAGACATTGGAACAATCTGCAATTTGACCAGGATGAATTTAAGTGTGGCATAAGTGTGACTATCCCATAAGAGGTGGTGCACCTCATTCAGCTGATGAGGGATGCAAAAATCAGAATTGCCCTCAGAAGTACATGTAGCCATCCACAGAGCAGCTTTTAGACAAACATCACTCGAGAAAGTGTTTCATTGAGACACTAGATGTGTCTGAAGGAGAATACACAGTACTTGTAAAGCAGAGCAGAGCATAACACTGCCCTCTTTTGTGTAAGACAGCACATGGTCACCTGGCATCCTCAAAATAATTCCTGGGAAATGCTGCTTTTATGCAGCAAGTAATATCTGTCTTACATAGAGATCCTTTCTGCACTGGGGAAGAGGGAGTGATGTATGTACTTTTCAGCCTAAATAAAGGAAGAATTATAAGTTCAATTTTACCTGTGCAAATTATTTGAGTATCAGGTTACACAGGTATACTCACTTGCATTTGAAGGGCAAGATTATCTTTTTCCTGCAGTCCTAAAGAATTACAGTGCTTTTTTCAAGAAGGATCCCAAAAAAATGAATGTGTGTCTGCTGAGCACAAGTGCTGGGGCTCAGGTTCATGTCAAGCAGAGCTCTCTGTGTGAGAGTGGATTTGGACCATGTACAGGGGCTTTGGAGAAGGCAGGAGCTTCTATTATGAAACAGGGGTTTGTACCTGCTTGTTAGAGAAGTGTCAGCTATGATGTTTCGTGTGTAATTTCATGGTCATATTAAAGGCCTGTTTCTTGGCAGTCATTACAAAATGATATCTGAGTCTGCTTCTGAGCCCTGAAACATCACCATGACCAGATCAGTAACATCCTGTCAGCTCTCACTGGTTGTGAGGAGAGAGGATGGTATTTTCATCATGCCTAGTTCAATCTTCAGTGAGAATGAGCAAAATAATAATCAAGATCTTTGGCTCATTCCTTCCAGGTCCACATTGTGGATGCACCAGCAATGTTCTTGAGAGGGTCACATATTTCTTTTAGATTCCCAATATGCAGCGATAGGCAGGAGAAATGTTTGCAAGGCAAATGCTTTCTGATGGGCCTGCCCCTGAACTCACCAGTCACAAGCCATTTGTATGGAAATGACTCTAAAATTGCTATCCTAGAGCTGCATCCAACCTCAGCTTCTGCCAGCAGAAGATACAGGGTACCAGATGGCAGAAATCCTACCCAAGCACCAAGTGGTTTAAACTGCTCTTTTTGCTAGGAATTTAAATGGTCCATATGCTGAAAGTATAACGCTCGGCTGCACCCTGGCTGCCTGGTGGAGGCCTCTGCTGCCTGAGCTAAAGGAGATGAGCAATTAGTTCATGGCAGCTTGGAACTTGCATCCCCTTTACATCCCAATGTCAGGCTGTGCTACAGTCACACGCACATCAGAGTGTCAGATCATGCATCTGTAGGAAGAGGGTGGTGTCTGATTGTCAAACTGGGGCTCTTGTGTCAAAGACTCAAGAGAAAAGCAAAGACTGAGCGCGGTTTGGGTATCTCGTCTCCTCTTTTTCTCAGCTTCTGGGATTGCCTGATGAACCTCAGGCTGAGGTACTCAAGGGGCATAGTTTGTCATGGATTTCAGAGGAGCAAAAACAGTGCCCTCTGGGGGATTGGCAGCCTCAGTTTCCAGGGCCTGGTGAGACACCAAGGCTGCTTTGCAGCATGATGCACAGTGCCTGGAGCAGAAGGTCCTCAGCTCTGGTCACAGGTTGGGCTTGCCATTGTGCAGCTAGGACAGCTCTGCTCTTTGATCATCTGGGTGATTTAATTTAGTTGCTGGGAAGGGCTTGCTTCTCCCTGGGCAAATCCCCCACTTCAGAAGTCATCTTCCCACCTGCCATCAGTCTTGCTGGCTGAAGCTGTACCTGTTCCAGGGCAGTAATGTCCTTTTATTGTGTGTTGAAAAGGTGACCAAGCACAGTGTTTCAAATGAAGAATTGCCCTACCTCATGCAGAGATCTTATCCTTTATCCTGATTTATAATCTCTTCTCTGATTCATCCAGTTTCCCCTTGCCTATTGTGTTGGAGTTGAACTCCAGATGGATGGCTCAAAGGGCTTTGCTAAAGTGATCCCTGGAGAAAATTCCTTTCTTGGCCAGATCTGAATTACTCCTCTGCTTAAAATGTACTCTCACTGGCTCTAGATTTATTATGTAACATTTTTCTAATTTAAATTGTTTTCTATTTACTGGCACAGTTACCTGAAAGATCTGCTTCGTCCCGAATCCAGTTACATTGGTCATTATTCACCTTTTCTCTCTCCAGTTCTGTCACTGTCAACAGACACTGGTATCTCACATCTGACGTCCTTATCTAAATCATTTAAGTACATTCATTTAAAGGATAAGGAAGGTCAAATATTTCAAAATCTTGCAGGGTCACTGAAAATAAAGCCGTCATTTGTTTTTTTGCTTGTCCTTTTTATGTGGAAAATTGTATTTTGGTATTCATAAGGAGACTTTTATTAGCAAATGTAAGAGTGCCCCTTGAAATGGATATTTTAATTATGCATGTAATTTTTTGTGATTGTGATTATTAGAATTTAGCATGCTTGTTATCCTTGATTTTTTTTTTTTTATTCCAAGAGGGTCTCAAGATGAACAAAGCACATGTTTTAGTAAATTATTCTCTTTGTATCTGTGAATTACTGACTCTTTTAAAAATACTTTTTGCTAATATATATTATATATATATAAATAAAATAATACAGTGTTCTTTCTAATAAGAATAGACATCAAGGATTTCTCAATGTAAATGATTCTCAGGTTGTTCCTTTTAGCCTGTGCCAGAGCTAGATAACTTCCAAGGGGCTCCAAATCTTGAACTTCAGGAGGCTCAACCCCTCCTATTATGTAGGAACTTGTCTTCAGTGTTTCACTGGGCTCCAGGGCAAATTTGTTCATTTCAACAAAGATTGTGTCTCTTTCCAAATGCAGAAAATTGCAGGCAATCCTTAATAGTAGACATGAATCCATTTTTACAGGTATCAGGTCTTACATCTCAGCAAGTAGACTCCATTTTCACAGAATATGTTGATAAGGGGGTTGAGGTTTGGAAATCTCCAAAGAAAGAACCACATGATGGGGTGATGAAAAACTTTCTCACTTACAGCATGCACTGAGCTGGTGTCTCCACAGCTTGCTTTACTGTACATCTCCTCACACTAATTATGTCTCTGAAGTGAGAAAGCACTGCTATTGTTACTGAATACATGGGTTTGTTTGATGATGGACAGATGGGAAATCTGTAGGAAAGCTAGAAAAAAAATCTAGTTTTCACAAGTTTTGGACTAGGAAAAGCAATTTAGGGGGTTAAAAAGTGCTGTGGATTAGAGAATAAGACCCCTGAATAGAAGAGTAGAATGTGTTTCATCAGGGATTTATTGCAATTCTTTTTCAGCTTACAGTGGTAAGACAAAAATGTCAACAATTGACTAAGAAATTAAACTGATCCAATATCTATTAATGTTTTATACTCCTCAGGTGGCACTAGATACAAAATAACCCTTGATTAATGTCTGTGCTAAATATCAACAATAAGTTTCAGTATTTGTCATTGAATGGGCTTTAATATTGAAGTTACAGATGCAAAGAAAGGAAAAAAGAGAAAGTAATGCTTGCAGACAGCAAGAAAACTAGAGATGCCATACTAAACACAAAAATAACCCTTCAGAAAGCCACTCTGGTTACTATTTAAAGAGAACTATTAGAGACAAAAAAAAAAAAAAAAAAAAAAAAAAAAAAAAAAAAAAAAAAAAAAAAAAAAAAAAAAAAAAAAAAAGAAAAAAAAAAAGCATTAAAATGAGAAAACTAAAAAAGATAATTTTTGTAATGTAAAACTAAATTAAGCAGGAATAATAGATTTTCAGGAGATCTTTTAGAAAAACATGGAAGGTACCAGTGATAAGAGTGGCAGCAGAATCAGCAACAACAAAAGCAATCACCTTTGATACATCAAAAGTTAATGAAACCAGCAGACGTACAAGAAACAGAAGAAGAATTTAAGAGAGACAAGGTCACTATGGCAAGAGGAAATTAATTATTGGTCTCACTACCTGTGAGAAAGGGTCTCACACCAGAACTCTATTTGGTGTTGAGTAGCCTAAGAAACTATCTAAAACAGGAGTGTAAATGGAAGAGATTGCTGGACAAATCACAAGAACAAGGCAGAGGTCACTGAAGAGTTAAAAAGGAAGTCAGATATGAAATTGTTCAACAGCTGATTGTCATGTGTAACCTACCATTTTTTCTGCAGAATAATGTACAGTGGCAAATGTGTCACCAGCCTTTAGTAATGGCTGCAGGCTTCATTGGGAACTACAAATCAGTAAAACCACAGTCAAACTTGTAGAAACAATCATAAACAGAATTCTTAGACACAAAAATACATACACATTGTTCAGAAAGAACTGCACGGATTTCGTAGTGTTACTTGGAGACTTGGAGGAGCTGGCAACTGATGCCTTAAGTTTTAGCTTTCATATTTTCCAGATTCTTTACTACATTGGTATATAACTCTGAACTTCATATAAAGTGTTAGCAAGTTCCCCTCACAGTTTAGTTAGACAAAAGAATCCTTTTTCAGCCTGAAAACCAAGTTGCAGCTTCAGGGCCCAAAAAGTATAAACAACAGCAAATTTAAGAGAGCAATCTGGGAGAATTGACTTCATAACCTGAAGCTGTAATTGGACAATTAAACCCAAAATGTAAATGGACCAAAACTTATAAAGCGTGAAAACATATGGCCTGTAATCCATCTTGGGTGTAGCCATGGCCAGGCTCTTGTACTGCCCAAGGTGTATCCTTTGAAGGCCTTTTTAATGAATACCTATTTTATTTCTTTAACTTGTCTAGCCTCTCTCATAGGTAGCCTCTCAACGACCTGAAAAAAAGTGATCTAGCTGATAAGTATTGAACTAATGTTTGACAATGCTTTTGAAAGGTCTCTCACCACAAGACTGTAAGGAAAGGGGGTTCTCATGGAGCCCACCATACCAGCGACATGTCAGGGAGGGGACTTATCTGGCAGCAAATTCTTGCTCTTGCTCTGTGTATTTGTGTGCTTTTTCAGCAAAGCTGGTGAATCTTGAAGTGACAAATGCTGCAGAAAAGATAAAATTACTCAGAATAATAAAACAGGAGACAATTTCTGAGGGAGACTATCAAAGAAGTCTGCAGATTGGGGAGTGATGTGTAGCAAGCAAATGGAAATGGTGATTCCTTATTTTGGTCAGTTCCAGACCCAATAGGCATCCAATGAAAATTATGATGTAACAAGACTGAAATAAACAAAAATGAGTTTTGTCACAATATATATAAACTCTTAGACTGTGGTACTCATTACCACTGAACATTGCAGGTGCCAACTAAAAGCAGATTCAAAACCAGATCAGGCAACTCAGACCTATTATTGAATACATTTCAGACCTAGTATGGCAGTTTCAGTACCCTTTGGAAAAATGCTGATGGTACAAAATGGTACCTGCATTAAAGAATTCTTACATTTAAAATGTGTCCTTAGATGGTGAAGTGAGCTGTCACTGGTTTTTGGCACAGTTGGTCAGAAAAATTGCATAAAGTCTTTATTGCCATCAGAAATCAAAACAGTTTTCAAAAGAGGATTGCTTTCAATAGATTCCTGGAAGAAAATCACTGAAAAAAATGCTGACATTGTAAGGTTGAAATATCCCAACCTATTTTTTACTTTGAAACAGTTCTCTGCCTTCATTTTTCTTTTTCTTACTTTGTATTAGCCTTTTTGATATAACATAATATTAACTTTAAAAAGTCAAAGCAGAATGTTTTGGTTTCAATTACAAAAAAACCCTGTCAACTTGAAATATACTGAAGTTTTTTTTTGTTTTTTTTTTTATTCCCCTTTGGAGGGAATTTCAGACTCTGGGGGTTTCATTGCAATTCAGAATAAAGTCAGCTTTTGAAACCTGAAAGATCTGTGAAAATCAGAACTCTTGTTCTGTAAAACTTGGCCAAAATCACTCTATTTTCTTTCTCTTTCGGTTTGCTTATCTGAAAGGTGGTAAGAATGTTGCAGATCTGTTTTTGCAAAGCCCTTTCAGACTGAGTATCCAAGAATACCACATTTCTGTGTCCAATACTAAAATTGTATGATTCCCAAGCACCATCTCAGTTCCACCACCTTCAGCTGAGTCTCTCCGTTAGTCATATGTTCACAAATTTCCATGGTGCTTCTTTTTCCCCTCTCCTTTTCTTCCTGTCTTCATCCGATGTTTTTGGTTTGCCTTCTTATTTGTGCAAACTAGGGAACTGTTCCCTTCTGGGGTGGGGGGAGGTGTTACTTTCCAGAAGGCTGTTGCATTTGTCCTTGCCCAAGATCTTTTCATGATTAGTAGCTTATTGAGTGAAGCATGCAAACTCCTGACAGCCCAAGCAGAGCTGAATCAACTTTGGCAGGACAGTATGAGGAAGTTCACAGTGCCACCACTTGTGCTATAAATACAGAAATAAAAGGAAGAGCTCATCCTCTAAACTCTGCACATTACATCCTCAGACTGGGGACTCAAGCGTGCTTTGTGCTTTACATTAGCCATCTGCACCAGAGGGAATGTCTTCCTTGTTCTGTTCCCAGGACAGATGCATCAGGATTGCTATGAGATAGCGTGAGGCAGGAAGAGTTTTCTGGATTCTGGAATGCCAATAAGCACTTCAAACATCTTTCTTGGCTTCTGGAGTCCCTGCATCCAGCACCCTGGAGCGTGATTTCTTTTTATAAAAAGAAAGCCTGTGCTATTTTTCATACCAATCACATGCTGTTCTAAATGACTTGAAAGTTTCAAGGACTCCAAATGCTGAGAAACAGCTGTATGCTGATGTGAGCAGCATGTGTAAGGATGATTTAAATCTAGTTTTTATCCTATTTAACTCCCAGTGGCTTTTATGTTTTCCATAAATGGATGAGAAAAGTTCTTGGCTGGAAAGACTCATAAAAACATATAATAAATTCTTTGTAGTCTCAGCATGAGCAATTCATCATATTTTTGTTTGTTTGTTTTCTGGGATTTTGTTTGCTTTCTGTGACTTGGACATGTCTTGGATGTCTGATGAGTCTCTTGTTCCTCCCTACATGCTAATCCACAGTGATAAACTGTTCTTCGTGTTTTGGTTACAAGGTGGTGACCTACATCCAGAACAGAACATCCACTGCCTGGGATGGCCACAAGCACAAGGACCACCTCTGTCCTGCTGAAATGTGAGTCTTCCTAAAAATCTCTCCTGTTGGCTAATTATCTCTCTGTTAAGGGCAGAAGGATTTTAGCTCATGAACTGGCGGAACTTATTGAGAGGGTTTTAAACTAGGTTTGAAGGGGGAAGGGAATGCAGCTCGGCTGTCTGGAAGCAGGCCCAAGGGTGGCAAGCCTGAGCTAGGGGTGAAATCAGTAGCCCAGTTGAGGTGCATGTATATTAATGCACGCAGCATGGGTAACAAACAAGAAGAGCTGGAGGCCACAGCACAACAGCAGAGCTGTGATGTAGTCACCATCATAGAAACGTGGTGGGATAACTCACATAGCTGAAGTGTTGTACTGGATGGGTACAAGCTCTTCAGGAGAGACAGGAAAAGGGTAGGAGGTGGAGAGGGGTGGCCCTTTACATTAGGGAGTCTTTTGATGCCATGGGTATTGAAACCAGTGATGATGAAGTTAAATGCCTGTGGGTAAAAATTGAGGGGAAGGCCAACAAGGCTGACATCCTACTGGGAGTCTCTTATCATCCACCCAACCAGGAAGAAGAGGTGGACAACTTA